>JAOYSI010047339.1:13511-26175 GCA_025775065.1 Hiodon alosoides | reverse complement strand
GCTTAAGAATTAGCTTAAGAATTAGCTTAAGAATTAGCTTAAGAATTAGCTTAAGAATTAGCTTAAGAATTAGCTTAAGAATTAGCTTAGGAATTAGCTTAGGAATTAGCTTAGGAATTAGCTTAGGAATTAGCTTAGGAATTAGCTTAGGAATTATTTCTTTGAGCTGTGCTTAGATGTACTTGCACCGTATGTCAGACCTTCATGAGACCTTCAGATGGCAGTTTATTACACTGAGAAATAGCATTATAATACTTATTACAACAAAATGTAGAGTGATGTTGATTAAAAATATAATGGTCAAGACATAAACAGCTGCAAGTTAACGTTTACCTGTGGGTATACATCAAGGATACAAATGATGGGGAAGCCAATGCTACAACGCTACTTCCCTGAAAGTAGGCACCTGTACCAGAAAACTCAAAAGGCTACAGAGATTAGCTTTTATCCTAATCCTAATCCTGCCTCACACACATACACATACACATACTTGCATCTTTCGCTCACCAAATCTGCTTTTAAAAACCTTTCTGACTCCCGCTGCTGCTGCGGTGGTAAAGTCTCTTTTTTGACTTTGAGGTGGGGTCCCATACATGCGGTGGGTGGGGTCAAGTCCTGCAGTGCCCTTGAGCGATAGCTCAATCCTGGTTGCCCAAAGGGCTGGCAGAGAGGACTGATTTGCCTGCTGACAGATTGGCCATTTTTCAGGGCGCGTGCAGAGTTGGGGCTTTCTTATCGATCACCTGCAGGCTCTCCAAACGGATTACATCTCAGATTGCCCCCCGCTGACTCTTTGGGGGGGGGGGGCCCAGATCTGAGGAGAGTTGACCTTTAATGACCTTCGGCTGGTGCACGTAGCCCCGCTCCTCCTTGGCAGTCATGAATCTCTGCGTGTTGTCCCTGATACCACGCCTCTGGCACTGCTGCGCTGATAACTTGAAGAGCTGTAAGCAGGGATTGATATGAACAGGGTCCAGCGCGGCGGCTGTCTGGGATACAGAGCGGGGGCGATATCGGGCAGGTTCATCTGTAATGTACCACTCCGCGCAGCAGAGCTGAACAGCGTTTCCTGAAGCCAAACTCAGATTTCAGGCAGCCCAGGACATGAAAATAATTTCCCGTCGGAATACCGCGGCGCCGGCGCTCATCTCCGGCTGCCGTCGTTGGCTAATTTTACCCGCCTGAGTGAATGACGCCCGCATGAGCAGGGTAGATTCTACACCCAGAAGCCTCCACGGGCTTCTCTATGACAACTCAGATCGGCGCTGCTGGAAATGCCATTCAGAAACACAACACCGATCGCACTTGGGCCTTGAACAACCAACAGTCCATTGTGAAGCAATTAATCAATTAATTAATTAAGCAATTAATTAATGCAAAAGGTCTGGCTGTCTCAGGGGCAAGTCTAGTGACCGGAAATATGCAGACTAGCAAGTAGTCAGGGTGCATTACTACTAACATGAAAACCATTATTTTCTGCCCAATTAAAAAAATGTTTCCGTGACTATTAGACCTGTTGACCTATCCCTTTACCTTATAGCAATGGCTTTAGACAAATGTGATCAAAATAATCAAAGGGACAAATTTAAAACGGGAATAAAAACGTTTTGGATCCATTGTTACAGTGACAAGATGGGATATATTAAAAGAGTTGGAACTCTTAACGTGAATGTAATACCTATATCTGCGTGTGTTGGTGGTGGAGGGAGGTGTTCAGGAATTGGTTTTACCTAACGCTCACCTCGGACATTTTCCTACTCGTTTATCTTGCCTAGACTTTTTTTTTTTCTGTTCCCAGAGATCACATGTATATCTGAAAAGGGCTTTGGAAGGAGATGGCGGTGCCAGCCACCAGGGCAAAAATAAGCAAGAGCGCTCTTTCCCAGGTGCGGAGTTGACTCCGGGATGTCTGCGTTTGCCTGAGATCGGGGCGCCCAGATCAAACGCACTGCTGTGTTTAAACTGCCCTCCAGAACGGAATTAATTTTCTACCAAACCGTTCCACTCAAGAGGGTAGCTGATAACATCAGGGTCCCCCACTTTTTAATGATATAAAAGTACTCTTTAGCCCTGGAAGACACTATATAATCACCATTGAGCACCTACCCATGATTATCCGCACTTGTGCGACTCTTGCAACACTTGGAATGCTAATGTAGAACGCTCCAACACGAGGCGCTGCGCTCCGGTTTATTAACCGAGTACTCGGAGGAAGCTGTGTGGTATACTGCTTAAGGAGATGGGCTTTTAAAAAATGTGCACGACTCTAAACTATTTCCATTGCTCTGAACCCCGTCCGAAGGAGGGAACAGGAAGTCCTCTGGCATCCAGAGTTTCCCACACTTTATTTCCTGTGGAGAAACCGTACTGTTATCACGCGTTTTTTCGTTTTGCCGTAAAGGCAGCCTCTAAGGGCCAGGCTGACAACGTGATCCCCTGTAATCCCGCCGGGCTCCGGGGAAGGGGGTTAGTGGCACTCGCGCTCCTCAGGTGTAAATTAAATTAAAGTCGCGCAGAGCTCTGACGGGTTGAAATGGGATCAGACCGTAAGGACTGTCAAAGCCAGAAGGCAGACCTCATCTTCAGCCATTGGCTTTGTCATGCACTGGGTTGCTTTGGAGAGGTATAACTCCAACCCCAACTCCTCCGTGCAAATACAGGGGGCTTTGTGAGTGGTACCTGCAGGTTGACCAAAGCACGATGTCTCTTATGGAACATTGTGAGGTTGCCAAATAAAATTAAAGCTTTGAAACATGGGGACACGGCAGTGCTACCCTCCGCAGAAACGCCTCTAGTCATTAAAGGAGACCGTCTCGCATCTTGGACTCTGTCCTCTCCCCGTCCTCCTCCCTTCATTTGCTGCCATTCAGATGACGCGAGCCGTTTTGGTTGCGCAACGCTCCATTTGTTTTCCGGGCTAATAATGGCTGGCCTGGGCGAGGCGCGGCAGAAAAGCAGCTGTAGATAACGCGTTAATGAACCGGAGGCACCGATGAACAAACGCTGGCATCGGGAGGTGAGGGGGATGAGACCTCCTCAACCCAACCCAACCCAACGGGCAGCCTCTGGCTCTCCAGAACCCCGCGCTATTGTGAAAACCGCAGTGACTCAGAATGGCTAATGCGATTTGATGTCGTTTTCTCCCCCTGAGCGAACGCGCAGGGTGCGATTTGAAGAAGAGCTTCAGAAAAGCCGATGGGCATCTTGCAACAATGTATTCTAAGTCTTGGGCAAATGTTTTTGGCGTTGTCGCGCCTGTAAAACCTCTGCGCATCTCTCTCTCTCTCTCTGCAATGGATTACTATGAACGTTGCAATAGTACTAATGAGTAATATTACTCCAGTGACATGAGAAGCCATACGCCAGAAGGGAAACCAGAGGACACCAGTGAGCGTTAAACGGGGGTTTGTCCGGGGGAGACCGTGGGCGTCGGCAGGCAGTTGAGTGGGCTCGTGGACTGGAAGTGGAGTCGGCGGTGAAAACCGGAACGTGAGAACCTTGGCTGTGGTTAGCAGCTCGGTTCTTTCCTTTCCACTCCAGACCCCTGTGGAGCCAAGCCCCAACCCTCAATCCCTGAGGGACTATTTTAGGTGCTCTTGTCTCTATTTCGTGCTTTTGCTTCTCATTTCAGCAGCCGTTCGATTCTAAGGACCCAAAGGTATAGGTAACCTAATGAGACAGTCGAGGGGTTCGATTTTTGCATCTAAGCGATCATAATGGCAGCTATTCTGGTGAAATGATTGCACTATTCATTAATTGAAGAGCAGCATTTCAGCAGTTAAAATGAAGTACTTATTTGAGGAACTTCCCTTTCTACAACTAAGAAGTAAAGAAGTAATTTTCGAACATATGAGTAAGATGGAAGGAACAATAGAACAAGGAGCCTTATTAATAATATTGGCTCCCTGAATGTTTACTCATTATGGTAAATTATTGAAAAAGCAGGTACTTGGATATGAATAATACTTTCCAAAATTGGTGCCAGGGGTGACCTGCTCCAGGATAATTCTAGAACAAACAAAGCAAATAACTAAGTGCTGTGCTCTCTGTAAATTGTAAATGCAAACAAACGGACATTAATAGAGTAACATTTTGGTGTAATAAAGACATTTAACTGCACAAACATGGGAACCACGCTGATTCTTTGAATCGGTTCTCCGTTGCTTTTAACGGGCAGAGTTTAATGAGGACAATTACGGTAATAATGAGGAGATCTGCCTCACGATTCACTTGGAGACATTTCAAAACCCGCACCGAAGAGCGTGGTGACCGCGATGAACGGTTTGGGCTGAATTTCTGATCCTGGGAAGCCACATTCTGCATAAGAATGTCTACAAATACAGAAAGAACTTTTCAGCTCTTTCCCCCGGCTAATTTTCGTCTGTGCACTTTATCTGTAGGGGTTACAGCTCCACTTGATGGGGGCTTCTGCACAAAAATATATTGCCTCACGAAATATATTGCCTGTGAGTGCACCCCCCCCCCAATAATCCTCTCCAGTACATCTGAACTTTCTTTCAATTCCTCTCTTACCTCTCTTTATCCCAGATTTCAAAACCACTTTCTCGAGCACCGCATCCATAGTGCTATGCTTTTGAAATCCAGCAGTCTATCCATGTCTATGAGAGAACAGCAGTGGTTCTGCTGGGCCTGACGAATTGTGCTGCGCGTGCATGTGACCCACGAAACAAAGGCCCATTATAACGGCATGTCCTGTATAACGCAACGGCGTCGCCTCGCTTGATGTTGACACACCATATAAAGTGCCTCTCAGAATATCTCGTCATGAGAAGGAAGTGGGCCGTAGCCTAGCAACCGTCAAACGCTGATGCCAGTGTACGGGCGAGTGTTGGGAGCTACTGGCCTGGCAACGGCGAATAACGGAGAACGAAGGCCCGGGGACCCCTCGGCCAAGACTGAGTCTGGTAGCAGGAAAAGTAGAAGTACTCACTTCGGCAAAGTCCGTTTCAAAACGTGGGTTTTTTTTTTGTGTTCCAGTAAAAATATCCAGTATGTTTGAAAGAAAAAGCAGACCGAGAATCGATAACCATTGTGTATTACCTCTATAGCTTGACGAATGCGTTTCACTTGTGTAATATGTATATACCTTGAACCAATAACAAAAGCTAATTGAACTGATCTGAGGGTATGAAGGTCATGGACCACGGAAGATGGCAGATGACCATGAACCTTAACCCCACTGCATAGCTTCCCATCACAGACTGCTAGGTGCTAGGTGCTAGCACCCCTTCTAAAACATTAGGATTTCAGCCCAGTACAGTTCATACAGAAAGAGACAAAAATCACAGAAGTCGGTAGGTTGCGCATCAGTGTTCTTGATCACAAGAAACTGGATAAGTATATGTTTATTTCATGGAAGTGAGTTTCTCACACGCCTTCCTCTCTCGCCTCTCTCTTTCTCCGATAACACAACCCTGTCAGTTGTCCTCTCAAGCAAATTTCTGTTCTCCTCCACTCTCTCCCCTAAGTAAAAGACAGCTCAAGCTTTATGTCAAAAACACCCTGCAGTTCTTCTCATTCTTTACTGATGGGATCGAGAAACGGAAGAACAATTTATATGTATATTTATTTTTGTATATTTCTATTTTTCTATACACTTTGTGTGTGTGCGTGTGTTTGCACAGAGTAAAATATTTAGATACTAAGCACCATCGCAGGCTCCGACTTGATGAACTAACAATATTATCATTATGATTATATTCATATCAAGTCAGGATGTGGCCTGGACCCATTATCTAGGATAGCAGTAATACACTGTCTGTGTGTCAAATAGCCTGACTCCAGAGCTCGGTACCATGGATAATGCATGATTACTCAAACACACACAATCACAGTTGCATACACTGGGAACACTCGTAAACGATGGGAATGACGTTGACTGCGATAGGAGAGGCAAAAGGATTGGGAATTTGCTCATATACAAGCAATGCACAATAATAAAATGGTTAACGGCCTTATAATATGCATGTCGAAACGGGCAAGATTTGATTTTGCAATGATTGCAGAATGTAAAAGCAAGCGGCCAGACAGAGGGAAAACAACATGCAGACAGACCAGATGCCCTCCCTCGATGCACGCTGCATCTTAGCCAGAGCGAATCCACTCCGTGCAGATCTGAGGCAGCGTCGTTACAGATGCAGAGCGCGTCGCAGATGACACTTTTACTCTTAATTTAGCAGCATGGAACGCGTGCAACATGGCTCGATAATTGCACTGCATTCTGTATCCTTGCTGCCACATGCCCGCTCGCCTTCCTACAATGCACGTCGGACCAATCTATTCCAATCTTAGTAGTGCATGAAATAAATGAGTTCCCATTCGGTCAAGAGGTATGGGGCTAATAATGGCTATACACAAACCCATCACGAAGCACTGAGGAAAAAAAATTCAAGGCAGAGGAACGGCTGGGATCTCTAAAATCCACGGCAATGTCCGCACGTTCGCAATGCTCTTGGGCTTTTCGCTGCAAGGGTAAAGCCAGTCAAGTATGGCCAAGGAGAAATGCTACTGTAATCCACCTGGGTGGAAGACTCTGAGAGCTGCAAGCAATGATCACAACAATGGTCCCTCAGTTCACACTCCTTAAGCTGCGTTGGAGGATAAGCTTTACAAAAGGCATCGTCAAATCAGTTGCAATGTTTGCCAAGTGAATTCCACGCCACAAAGTCCATAATGCTAAAGCCAGACATCGCTTACAGGATGCTGCTTAAGGTTTTATCCATAACAATTGTTGCAATAAACATTTATGTATAGATAAATATGGAAGACCAGGAAGGTTATTAAGTTGCAGGGATAACTATAATATACTGAGCATTGAGTTAGACGTTGTAGAGAACTACAAATTATTTAAGGTTCTGTTACATGGTGCTGAGAACTGATTTACAGGGAGTTCAGTTTCATGTTGCTGAGATTACTATGATTTACTTAAGGTCCAGTTGCATGCTGCTGAGAACTATGATTCATTGAGGGGTTTATCCGCAAGTTCCATGGTGACCTAGTTTAGTTTGGCGAACAGACAGCCCGCTTTGATGCCAGTTTGGTGGTGGAGCCCTCAGAACTCCCAGCGCCGTGGCGTACTTTACCAAGCACACTTCCGATACGAATTCTTCATCTCGCTCCCCACCCTCCTACCATCAGTAGTCGCTCATTAACTATCCCCCTCATGCATTTAAAAAGGCCATTCTCTTTTCCCCAGGGACAAAAATAATTGCTATTAACATTCACTAATCCACTGTCCTCTTTGGGAACCTTTCTCAATACTTTCTTCCATAAAAATATATATATACTTTCTTAACTTGCCATTTCACAAATACATAGGGAGGGAGGACTCTCTGACTTTTATAGGAGAGCGACCATGGCAGCCATTTTAGCTCCTTAGAATTTTGACTGCGCAGACACTGACCTGGGGGGGGGGGGAAGAATTTCTCATGGCTGTGTGTGCTGCGTATATCAGAGGCAGCGCTGTGTGTCTGCGTGTCTGCTACACCGGAGCAGGGGTGCACATCTGTTCATTTGATGGGGAGGCAAATTCCACTGCAAACCTCATAAGACTCATTTGCGCTCCCAAAAGCGATGAGAGAAACGTTCTTTGCGGGATTTGAGAGAATAAGAGATTCAACACCTGGGGGATTCTATCTGTCTAAATGCAAAGATTTGAAAATCCACGGTCCCCCCCCTCTCTCTATCCCTCCACCAGTCTGGGTCTAGCGTTCTGTTAATTTCCAGAGTACTTGGGCTGCTGCAGTATCGGGGGGGAAAAAATGTTGTGCACGTATTACAAATTGAAAGGAAAAAAAAAGAAATGACGGCCTCAGCACCCATTTTAATCCCGCTAATCCCGGATATCTTGGCTCCTCTTTCACCTTCGTCTGCGGTGGGAACAGGGAGCAGTGTCTTGAATGTAAATCTCCCTCAGGAAAGTGGCACTCGCTGAGTTGTAGCAGTCGCAAGTGCATATTTACCTGCCTTCCTCCAGGACGCACATCCATGCCTAACAGTCTTACAGGGGTAATTGTTTCTGCAAGATTAAATACCTGCTACTCGATTTCAGCAGATGGCAACGCCGCTGTTCCACTATTAATGACTTTGTTTTTTTTAAAAGCTATTTTTTGGAATGATCCTACGGCAGACATAAGTATGCAGCCACATACCTGCTATTGAGCTGTTCTCTTTCAAAGCACCCATTGCCTGATCTGATCACGTTTAACACATAAATGAGACATGCATACATGGGACGTCATTAAATGGCGAAAAAGTTTAATCGGTGAAAGAGTAATTTACCATCATAAGCTGGATTGAGTGAAATAATTATAAACTTAACTACGTGGAAGACTGGAGAAACTATAGTTCTTGTATATTTGTAATTTGTATGGACATAAGTCCATGAGATGGGGTAACATTTTGCAACATAGTAGGAAAGAAAAGATTTAGGAAAACAAGATTATGAGAGTGAATGAAAATGGAGAGAGAGAGGGAGAGATGTATACAAGAGTGAGAAATTTAAGTTGGGCTGCGGGTCAAATAGAATTACCCTAGATGGACAGTGTCATTACAATCTTCAGCTGTCAGTCAAAGCAAAAGAATGCCTCAGTGATGTTTAAGAACGACAAAAGACTTGTTTCCCCAAAGGAAAAAAAGGAGATTAATACTTCACAACAGAAACACTAGATGAGCACTGTAAGGGTTTGTGTGTCTTGGAGCTCAGAAGATAGCAGAGAGTATTTAATGCGATGTAGATATCAGGGTCATTTAAGCCATGGCTGTGAGTGGAATCCGGTGACACTGCACTTCAATTTGCAGCGTGTGAAGAGGGAGTGATTCATTTCTTGTGGAAGAGTTCTTATTCAAGTGGTTCAATGAAAATGTTAGGTACAGTATGTGTGGACTGAAAAAAAAATTTAAAAAAAATCCCACGGTGCCTTATTTAATCCACTTTTGTTTCGCTATGAGCAAGCCCGTGAGAATTTGTAAGGGATCGCGCCTTGTTAGACGTTCAATGGCGTGAGCCACGCCCTCAAGCCCCGGGGACATGCCGAGGGAATCCCTGACTGACAACTTATCTGTGGAGCCCCGCCCACAGCAGGACCTCTGACCATTTAAAAGGGCCAGAAGAACTAACCGAAAAGACAAGGGTTTAGACTGGAAAGTCACTGGCTTGATATGCATGTGTTAAAGCTATGAAGCTTTTTTTTATTTCCCCAAAGAGGGCGTTTTCATTTGAAATCTTTTCGCTTTGAGGTTTTGGCATCGTTAGAATGCCTGAAAAACACCCTAGTCTCTGGCCACTCTCTGAACGGGCACGTCCCTGCGTGCTACACACCATGATGTTTGGCATAATAAAAATCATAATGATATTAACGGCAGTTTTAACGGAGTTAACTGGCAGGGGAAAAAAGAGAACGTAAGACAACTTAAGGGCATCCTTAAGCAAATGACTCACCCAAAGCAGCAACTTCAGCAAGGGGCAGAAGGGTAACGGCAATGAGTATTCAAGACACCACAGACTCCTTCAAAAGTCACAGATCTGACTCACATCTCCCCGGTCCACGAACACGCCTGGAACACGCTCGCACAGTGGAACAGAGTTCTGAACATGAACAGAGAAGCTTGGAGAACTATCACTAGACAGACCCGTCTCAATGCATTAGATGAAGGAGATCTCCGCTCGAAATGTATCCTAAACAGAAATGGGTTCAATGCCCTCATAAATTTAGATTGGGTCATGCATTTTAAATACTTTTATGCTTGAGAATAAATTAGAGAATGGAAAATAACATGCGATTCAGCCTTAGGGTTGTGTTAACACAACCTCACTGGCCTTAGAAAATGTGATTTTAAAAAAGGTGGAGAAAAATGGTAAATGTTTGCATTGTCGGAATGAAGGTTTAGACACGACGGCTTCCATACAAAAAGACAAAGGGGGAGAAAATGCTTAAAGAGATAAAGAGACGCACAAAAAGGCTTTGAGTTGCTTTTGTGTTCCTTCACCAAATGAGAGCGAGGCAAAACTAAACTGATAAGTGCTGAATGTGATTCTGACAGCTGTACTTGCTGGAAATAAGGTGATGTATACAGAGGCGGACCGGAGGTTGACAGACGGCTGTCTGAGATCCTCTTGACACCAGGCTCTGGGCCCAGTTCTCATCAGGAGCCGTTGGGCCCAACTGTCGGGCTACGCGGGCAATCTGAACCCCCGACCCACGCGGCCGCAAACCTCAGAGGCCCGACTAGCCGGGAAGCTGGCAGCACAAAACAAGATGGCCGCCTATTTCTGGCCTGCCTGGTTGCAGAACGATTCAGACCACTTTCATAATTACAATCTCATTAAATTTGCATTGTTTAAAAAAAAAAATTAAATTGCACTTGGAATATTCAAAAGGCAATGGGTTCAAACTGCGAAAATGGACTTTGCAGTCCCAAGTGTCTCGGTAAATGATTAATCTGAACCCATGAGCAAAAGTTTGTATGGGCAGTGTGTTTGCAATTACAGATTTTCAGCTTTATTCAATATGTAATTAAAAGTAGCGGAAGCGGTGCCTAAATCATTGTCATAAAATGGACTGAATTATCATTCAGGAAACGGAGCAGCTGACGGAATCTTTTTTCCCTTGAACTTGAACAGTGATTATACTCGGGGTCAATATTCAGTAAAATTGATATATAATCCATTAGTACCCCCCTAAAACGGAACCATATTAAGAGTTTTTGAATCAAATGCAAAAAGACTCCCTTTGGCAAAAGCATTTAGACCTAACCGCAAAGGGACGGATCTTTCAGGTCGTTGCCACTGAAGCCTTGTAGCTCTATACAAGCCTCAGAGACAACGCAGAGAAAGGGGTGTGTGTGTGTTAGATGGAGGAGACAGAGCTGAAGAAGGATACATCATCTTGTGAGTTTTCTCCCCAGGACCATAGGGGGCAGTGCCTCTATCTGCAGTCCCTGGCAGCCAAGGGGCTGTTCCCTCCAGGGCACATTGGCTCCACTTGTACAAACGGCACAAAAAAAAAAAACGCCCATTTTCTCTGTAATGCCTGCCGTTTCATTTCTGCTGCCAGAAATGCAATCCTCATCTTTGAAGCTTAACAATGGATGCCAGCTCATCTCCACCACCCTCCAGTGCGGTGCGTTATCTGTGACGGTGTTCCTTCTGTTGGCCTGCTGGAGGTGTGAAGGTGTCCGCCGGTCCAAATCCTCCACTGCAGAACCCTTGCCATGTCCCGTGAGGGAGCCTCACTCAGCCAGCCACGTTTTAGCTGCCAAGACACTTGATAAAATTTGTAGTGGGGTCACCTAACGCCATCACGGAGGTCTGCCACCCCCCCCCCCCCCCCAGTTTGTCAAAACGCCAGCCGGCAAAGTACTCGGCCATCGACGCAACGTTAGGAAAACGTTATGTGTCAGGCTGGGTGGTAACCCGTCTGGTCCTCCGTCATCGCCACGTCGATGTATAGACCGTTTAGAGGAACCACAGTGTGGGTAATCGGCCATCCTGATGAGTACAATGACATCAGTACTGTGGCGCTGCCCTTATTGAGTAGGAAATGTAATTTGATCAAATGAAAACGGCTTGAAAAATCATTCAAACAGTTCGTCCACGCCGACTCCTAACCCCGTGGAAGAACACACTACCAGAATCCTCTGAAACTGCAGAGAAGATTGGAACTACAGAATCTATTAGAACGCTTGATTGGTCAGTGTCTTATGGCGCAGACAGAAAAATCCATCTGAAACGGACATGTCAGGTTTTTTAGCAATCTGGTTTTGTTTTTAAGGTTTGAAATAACTGGCTTAATTCTGTGTAGGATTGGCAGTAGGGTTAGGGTTTCCAAGCGGTCTGCTCTACGGCTACCAACCCGTTGGACTACCTGAATCGGTAAGCATAAAGCTATTCTTGGCGTTTCTACTCCAAACTGCATGGTAGAACCCATAGAATCTGGTTACACCAGAAATGGATAAGAGGTACTCCAGTCTATTTCACCACTGACACCCAGGGGTGACAAACTCTAGTACTCGGGGTCTGCTGGCTTTTATACCTTTCAAATAGCATCGGCTGGAAACGCCAAGTAAGATCTTGATAATCTAAATAACGACTTGAAGATTGAGGGGTAAGGTGTTTTACTGGTTCACAGTACAATACCGTTTATCATAAAACATAAAAACAAAACCTACTTTTTTTTTTTTTTTTTTTTTTAACCAGTCACAATAATCCAATGGGTAAAGGTCTCTGTATCTTTCACCTCGTCTGACAGATTCCGTGCGTTTTGAATTTGTGAGCCTTTAAGTGTAACCTATTCCACTTTCTCCACTGGTTTTGTTGCTCACCGAGCCTCTGTGTCTGAAATGAATGCCCAACCATCCATAAAACGGGTAAAGAAAAACACAGCATGCTGACCTTTATCCACAGCTTGGGAGCAAACAAACCAGCGTGTTTGGGCCCAGAACAATGGGAACCCGATGCAGAATCTAGCCACGGCTTTACCACAGACTCACCGAGTGATTAGGGTGGCAGGAAATAGGAAAGTGTAGAGACCAAATGAGCTGAGAGTGGGCCCAGAACTGTGTGTGTGTGTGTGTGTGTGTGTGTGTGTGTGTGTGTTAGTTAGAGGGCGAGAGAGTGTCTCTTTACTGAATGCATCTATAGTGT
>JAOYSI010047328.1:0-26658 GCA_025775065.1 Hiodon alosoides | reverse complement strand
TATCAGAAAGAAAAGTGGTGCCAATGTTGTTATGAATTGTGGGTAAGGCTTCTAGAACTTCTGGTGACAAAATGTAAAAACATTCAATATGAGTGAGGAGAACGTGCAGGAAGAGAACCGTTCTCAGTTGTTTGGTTCTTTCCATAATTTATATGAACATGTTTTAACAATATCTCTAATTAAACTGAGCATTTAAATAAGAATTCTTTCATGCATGCTTGAAACAGGACCAACTTGTTTTTCTACTGAACAACATCTTGCTACCTCTCCCCAAATTCCACCACAAGCCTCTACCACCTACATTTTTACAGTAAACATAATTAAATTAATTGCTACTGTGTGGTTTTATTTCCCCCGATGCACTGCTAGTAATCTGTACAATAAACTACACCTTTCAAATAACTCAAATAATGTTTTTCTGACACTCAAAGCTGACTCTTTGGGGGTCCTACATAAGATTTGGTCTCAGGCTTTCCCTACAACCCAAAACTGTTGCACATACCTCTTTGTTGGTACTGCCCCAATGTCCACAATGGCAAACACACATACAACGAATGCCTTGATTTAATTATGTCTGCATTTCTTTCATTATTTAAAAGGATTACACAGGTGACCCATCAAAATTACGTATGAGAAATAATACTATGAAGGGAAAATATAAATAAATTATATTGGATTAAATAACGTGGCAAACGTTAATAGTGCTTGGGACAGAAGATTGTGATCCCATTTCTGATCTCTGAGAGAACTGACAGAAGTAATCAATACAATTTAATTATGAACTAAAGGACTCAGTAAAAGTATACTGTTTATATCTTCTTGTGTACCCATTTGAAAATCTGGGATTACACCTTTAGTTGTCTTTGTAGCAGAGAGCCAGCTAGCTTCCAAATGGAAAAAGAGAAAACAACTTTTTTTTTTTCTTTCAACATTTTACTTTGGCGAAGGCTCAATATTTGTTGGAAGAGCTACTCCTCTGGGCAGAGAATTTTTGAACAGACTTTTATTTTGTCTTACACAGGACACACATTTGAATGCATTTGCGTGCATCTGCGTATCCACCGTTGGAAGGAGTTTTGTGCAGTGGAGCTACGCACAAAATTTTTTGGCAGTAATTTGATAAGAAGATTCTAAATGCAGTATACTTGCTGTTAACACTGCCTCTTTTCTAACAAAGCACTACAGGAAAGCACACAGCCTCTTTTACAAACTAAGTTATAAAACAGTAGATAAATGTTGATTCTACACAAGAAAGTAATTCAGAGGAAAAGAGCTGGTTTGTCTTAAGTTAGCTGGGTCGGCACGGTGGACTGGTTGTGGTCCAGACGAGACAGGCGGGAGTCCATGCTGTAATCAGGGAGGGAGCCCCAGGAACTTAAACAGCACAGAACTTGTCATCAATTGCCTGAGGCCCGAGGGAATACCATGTACATTTACACACAGTTTGGGAAAATATTTATGAGTGTTTGTCTGTAAAGGAAAATAAAATACATATTTCTAGTTGTGTTCTCTGAATCTGAAGGCAAAGGACACCCCACGCAAATCTGAAAAAACTCACAGAGTTTAATTAAGCCTCCTTCATACGTTTTTTGGCCTCTATAAATTTTCATTTGATTACTTTCCGATGAATTTGGTGAGAGCTCCCGTTGTAAAATCACACAAGAACACATATGTCATCTGTTTATATGAATGTATTTCTGTATCTCTAGGGGAAACTTTTATATGAAAGTCTCTGTGCGCTATATTAATTTTGCCCTTTTGATAGCATAAAATGGCATAAAATTCCCAATGATGGTATTCCTTTTCTAATACATTACAAAAAATATTTTCAAAGACCTGATCACCTGTTTACATTGCCTAATCACCGATCACATTATGTATTGTGTGTAGGGACAAATATGTCAGCAAAGCATTTGTGCAGGCAAACACCTGCTGGCTTAGCCTTAGCCACAGGTTAAAACTCCCCCCTTACCGTAGAGCTTCTCTTCAGGTATTTCTCCTGCCAACTGGCCTGACACACTGGAATTTTTTAAAATGTATAAATTATATATAAAGGCCACAAAAAAAAACTACTCGTCAGGTAATGCCAGTATTTATTTACAAACCAAAATGTGGCTTTGGTGTTTTTATAAAACAGTGTGTGTGTGTGTGTGTGTGTGTGTGTGTGTGTGTATGTGTGTGTGTGTGTGTGTGTGCGCGTGTGTGTGTATGTTTGTTTGTATCCAAGTTGGTGGCCCTGGTGGTTATTCGTGTCTGGACATGTCTGTTTGGCAGAGGTAGACTTGACATCATGCATTCCCTCCCCTTGTGTCAGCCTGTAGCTAGGGCACACCTACAGAGTCACCTGATAGTCGACCCGCCTAAAATGCGTGTACAGGAATGTGCTGTTTTACCTCGCAGGCATCGGAGTTAGGATCATAGATTCGTGTTACTAATGAAATGTGGCTTTTCGTTTCATGGCTGACTGAGAGTTCTGTTCCATTGATAATTAGGAACATTTAAGACCTCAGATGTAACTGTTAGCGAGTGAGACTTATGATGCAAGTAAATTATAAAGTGAAGCAAAGCGAACTAAAAGCACTTTGGCTTTTGCTAAAAGCAATAACTGGCTTATGGGAAGTTTTAAAATATATATATATATATATTTTTAAAGGCTGTGCGTGCACTTGGGACAGAGTAACAGGTACGAACCCACGTAATGGTCTCCCTTAGGCATCCTGTGCCATTACAGGAGACGTTTGGCAATATGTTATGATACCCTCCACATCTGATTTACTGCCCTGCCACGGGACCAGCAGTGTGTAATTACCCGCTACACACACACATTTATTTATAAAAGAGCAATCCTTCCTGGAGTTTTTTCCTTTTTCTTTCCCTTCACTCTTGTCCTCAGCTGAGCCTGACCCGGGTGATTCGCTGCTTGCAAGCTGCAATTGTATTCAGGGCCAAATATAGGCACTGGAATGCTAGGGTGGGCTGCGTATGTGTCACACAACAAAGCGAACGCAAGGGTGTTGCCCTGCTTTTTAACATCCTCCCCCACAACCGCCTATGTTGTTTGCGTGGAAACACGGCGATCGTGCCCCGTCCAGCTCCCCACCCTCTGCTTCAGACCAGATTGCGTCTCTCTGAAAAAGCCGGCCTAATTTAGAGGTTTTCCTCGCCCTCAGCCCAGTGTGGGAGTTCTGCCTGTGTGCCTCAGAGCTCGCCCATCGCCCCAGGCGGTGAAGTGGGGGGGGGGGACACTCACAGTCACTGCCCGCGGCTGCCTAGCCTTCCGTCCTTCACAGTTCCACAACTGGGCATTCACTGGCTATCCCATGAAGCACGGGCTAGCACGAAAGCCACGTCAGTGTCAGTTCAGATAAGTCCAGTCGGTTCCTCATGTCTGTATCCCACGCTATCCATACTCTGTACACCACCTTTACCTTTTTTAGGCCAGATTTAGTTTCATTCAGTCACAGTGTATATTCATAACTAGACAAGAGATTTAAAGAACAGACCTTCCATTGTCAAAAATATAAGAAATTTCTCAACTGACCGCATTACGTTTATTAATTCGTCGGATTAAGCTGATCGGATTGAAGGTTTTAAAAGTCCGTCCTTAAAGGAAAATTTTTCATCGGGTCGTTCATCTTTCCTCTGACATGTGTTCTTTCTTTTAGGTCTATTGTCAGCTGTATAATTATGGTCCACAGTTTCCTTTTCAGGAGATAACAGATTACTTGGTACAGAGTATTGTCCAAGTCAAAACAGTGGGCCTCAATGCCTTGAGAGCCTTGAATTAAAAAAAAACAAAAAACCACAAAATAAACAAAATAAATCCGACACTTCATAAACAGAAGCTACCAAGTATCTGGATAGGTTGGTTGTTTAATTGAATAAATTCTATCGACAGATAATTGAAACAAAGTGAATCGAGCGGCAGATAGCTGGCTAGCATGAATTATTTAATTGATCCACAAAACGTAATTTCACAGTCTAGGAATCTGCAATTCTGTGATATCGGAATTTGCAGTAGAATTTGCCTTCGTACGCATAATTCTCTTCATAGTGCAAAATTCTGCAGAATAATGGACTTGCTGAAAAATGTACAGGGAATATAATTTAAAAGAATAAAACAAACAAATAAATAAATACCTGTACCATATACTGTATTTACAATTCTAAGCAGATTTCAGATGTTTTGAATCTGCATTCCAGGGAAAACTGTGCATTTTTCAGAAAGGTGTCCGTGCCCGAGGATGTTGTTGCGACAGTCACAGCATGGATGTATGTTTTTGTTTGCGAGGCAGCAGTCATCTGTTGCAAAACGACCAGCAGGAGTATGAGCCCCTGAGACATCTGTCGTTTCTGCGACCCTAGGCAGCTTCTGCTTCTTCTCGAGCGACACAACTGGGCGACGTGTGAGACGCTGCCCCGCCGTCTTTAATTTTCACTCTCTCCACAGACTCTCCTGTCACTGCTGTTGAGGGACGGCGCTGTCTCAGCCACGCGGTGACGCTCGCAGGAAATGTGGAGGAGACCTGCACAGGTTGCGTGGTGAAACCAAGGTACTTCGGTAACACTGCGCCCTTAAGTTGTTAGGGCCCAAATCCCAGGTGAGTCTGTGTTGTAATAAACCACAACAGCGCCGGTCTATTCCTTTTTAGGGTAAGTGAACACTTTTTACTTATAAAAAGTATTCTCAGGCTTATCAGGCCTAGTAGTAGTAACTAGTCAAAGGAAGGATATCTTTAGTCTCTCCAATTTAGAATTGCCGATTGTGTTAATGCATCTCAGATCGTTGCTATGAACCACGGGCACCGCGATTCATAACCCTGCCACCTATCAGACCCCGGGTTAAACCTCGGCTTCAACGGCCTCCCTTGCTGGGTGACGGAGTGCGGAAAATGGCTGCCTGAGATTGGTTGATTGGGGATATAAAATAGGACACTTCCTGAGCAGACAGGAAGGAGTATGCTGACTCAATGGGTCCCAGCAGAACAAAGGAGCCTTTATTTCATTTCTCTTTAGTTTGTCTTTAAGGAGTGTTTGTCTTAAAGTTCACTCTTGAGTTCCGTCAGTATGTAACTCTCACTACGTGCTGTTCCCCTTATGTTTATTTTTATCGACCGTAAATAAACACTGTTCAGACCTTAGCTTTTCCTCCCAGCTTATTTGCTGCCAGGGACCCCTCCTTGATAGGCCCTGAATTGTGGTATCCCCCGCAGACTTATTTAATGACAGCTGTGATTTCTTCATTGACATGCTACCTGGTTTCATAAAGGTTTGTTCCCACTACGAGCGCACGGGTAACACTAATGTGTGTCAGTCAAAATCAAGTGGCGCAACAATTAAGGAATGCAGACACTATACAATTATTGGTGTAGTGGTGTTTGGTAAATGTCGATAAAGAATTTATCACAAGTCCATTGTGCCAACTATTTAGATTTTGGAACCACACTTGACTTGATGGCACAAAAAAATGAATGTACTGGTTATTGATAATGATTGTAAAAAATGAATATTATGGAGAGGATTATAGACGTGGTTGTAATAGGCTGTGATTATAACAAAAGTTTTTGTGAGTTATAATAGGTTGTTGCTGGCTGATGTGTGAGTGTGCTGGGCACCTGACAGCACCCTTTGTTTCACTCCAGGCTTGCGCGGTTACCAGCAGACACCTCGGACGTTGAAGCCAGGATTCATTGTGAGGAGGGGGGCAAGGGGAGAGTGTCAGTTTTTCTGGTCGCTACCAGTCCATCGGAATTTTTTGTGTGGCTTTTAAATTTTTTTAAAATCAAATTCTCTTTTCTTTTCCTGAGCACTCAGCTGGCCAGAGACGCCCGCAGCCAAGGTGCAGGGTCGTGTCTAGGCCAATCAAATATCCGAAATGCTATTCAAAATGTCTGAAATTGAATTAAAGATATCTTGAAATGCGTTTCTTTAAATGACCATTTGGCTTGTCATTCGCAGGCATCCAGGAAGCCAACAGGAGAAACCCTGCTGATTGCAACCCCAACCCGTGCAGCGCTCTGCAAATCTTGGTTTCCACTGTGCTCTCTGTCTCAATTGGCAAATAACACAATCTGGGCAAGCACCTTTTACTGACTGAGATCTTCAAACACCAAGGCTGAATTTTTTGTTCTCCACGATGCCAAAGTTTTTGTGTTGGCTTTCCTGCAGTCATAGTTACCGTCTTTGGAAAGTCTTTGTAGCATTTTCCTTCCCTGATAAGCTATGTCAGGAAGCTAGGAGGAAGTAATTTTGAGTCACTATGAAGTTAACCATCAAGAAACTTTTTTCATGTCTACTAATGCCGAAGGAAAGTTTGGCTTAGTACTTTATGCTAAAATTAGCATAAAATCTGCCAGTATGGTTAAGTTTATAGTTAGTGGTTGCAAGCATGAATTTAACAATAGTAAATTCTTAAACAGATTTAAGAAACTTTATTAAAAGCCCACCTTTTGTCTCATTAGAACTTGACCTCTTAATTTTACTCCACACACAGGGAGGGCTGTGGAAGTCTGATTGGTCTCCTCCAATTCAATTGCCATTAAGCCTGCAGGCGCCTGGTAAACCAACAGGAGCCGAGGTAGGCCTTGCTAATTCCCATGCAGGCAAAGCCTGGGTGATGCTCTTCCAGTTGTGTACATCTGGAGAGTTCTCCCCCGGTTCCGATTGGGATGTTTGCATTTGACCCTGCAATGATCAGAGCACTGGTCTTTTGTCTCCCATATCATTGTTAAATATATTGGTTGGCATTGCCATCCAATTTTGACCAATTGTGGTCATCACCAAATAAAATGCTATCAAACATTTCAGAATTCCATTGATTCATACTGATGCCTATAAATCCTCCTGGGGTGTCGTGCTTTTGTTAAAACAAATGGATAACATTTTTTTTTTTTTAAAGATTGTCTGCCTGTGTATCTGGGCAGTTTAAAAAGGTTATGATATAGGACATCATATGCTCCCTCTGCTGAGATTAATCTAAAGAGCTCATCTTTCAGTTGTATCCCCACTGCCTGTGTTTTTGCCTTAGAAACAAAGCAGAGTGGTCATTGTGAGTGTGGGCAGATAGCATCCTGCAAACATGACCCAGAAACCTTATCTGCCTAACCTTATCTGTTCTAAAACTCAGCTATTTAGCCTTTCCTACAAAACTCAATTTTCAGCCATTTACATTTTTGCAAAAAATATTTTTTATTCTTTTTTTTTTCTTAGCAACCACAACAAGAAGTAAAAAAAAAGCCCACTGATGAGAATGCTTTGTAATCTCATCCCATGCTAATTAATACTTCATATGTTACATTACATTCTTCTCAGTAATGCTATCATGTTGATTAAAAGTTCTGTTAGTGCTGGGGGTGAAATATCGGTTAGCAGAGGTGTCAGTTTCTTGGTTTTGACGCCTTGGCCTTAATGTCTCTGTCATCAGTGTTTACGATCTGACTATATAAGCATCTCGTTAAACCTCATTTTGAATACTTACACACAGGCTCAGTGCTGAGAATCATGACCACTTATCATCAGGCAAGTCCAAGGCCAACTTTTACATAGAAAATGTTTTTTGCCCCGAAAGTTATCTGATTGTGTTGCTGATTCGGTTGCTCTGTCAGCTACAACTTCTGAAACAAACAACATCTTTGATGAGGGGTTAGATTGACAGGGTGCCGTGTCTTAACCGACATTTTTGCTGGTGTTTCATCTTTGTGCTGCGATAATGACAGCCTGTGTTGGTTTGAATGTTTGGGTCATTGGTGTGTTTTTTTCTTAGATTCGTCCAAAGCAAACAGCCTGGACAAAATACCGTCCATTCGTTTGCTTCATCTTTTGGTTCACTGTTGCCTTGTAGTGTTATTTAAAAAATGTACACTTACACTTTAATACCCACTGTTGTGTCAGTCATTTATTATTGTGTTAATACCGTTCTTAAGCAGGATAGAACCACATTGTTGTGAAATGTATTTGGATAATGTGGCTTTTCTTCTTAACGTAGACAGCCATTACTTTACTGAATAGGTGTGATTTTCAGAGCTGAGCAAAGGTCCCTTGTAACTAGAAAAGGGATCGAAGTTGTTATTGTCTTACGAAGCCCTTCTCGGCCATGACATGAAGACTGTTTTGGGCTGCAGAGTGTTAGGAGAGCCATGATACGTCAGTTCTTTTTCACTCTTTATAGCTAGTCACCGCAGATTTTTGGTGTGCACCACCCAAACTGCGAGTTCATGAGAAATGTTTGGGATGAATTTTGTAGGCAGGAAACTCATTTGTAAGTGCTGAAGCCTTTTCCACCTGTTTTCTGTGTCCGTGATTGTTAATTATAACTGCTCGACAAGGTACCTCTGCTGAGTTTCCCCGAGTCATTGCTTGGCTTGTTAGCGAGTGTGTGAGTAAACCTACTTATTGGGGGAGATATGTACGGAGAGAGATCAGGGGTCCCAGTGAGCCCAGTCTGGCCTGTGGGTAGTCAGGACTGCCCAAGGAACTGAAATGATTACAGTCAGATCCCTGGAGCTAAATCTCAGCCCAAAGGTAATCTGCTATTTATGGAGTTAAACAGGGCAAAAACAACTGAGAGTTGGATAAGAGTTTACTGGAAAATGTTCCAGGTCATCCAATGTCAGGAAAATGCCTGCCGTTTTTTGGAAATCCTTGTGCCTCCTTTAACACAAACTCCTATTTTATTACTTGGGCTGCACTAAGCTCTAAATGATTTTAATTTTTGCACTATAAGGAATGTATAGGGCTCAGTTTATGCATCTTCATAATTGGGGATGGCCACCAGTTCGTGGAGCAGTGTAAATGTTCTGTTATCTGACAGTCTGTTTACATAGACTGTTTACCCAGGGTTTTACTCTGCCCATATCTTGTTATCTTATTAGGGCATGGGACCCCATTGCAGGGATCAGATATTCACTGTACCAGGGTACAACGCCAGCTATGCTTTTTAAGGACTAAACAGGAAGATTAGGAAAGGAACCGCACTTTGTGCAACACCATTCGGTTCTCCGATTTGATCAAACATGGGCTCTGCATGAAAGCTGAAGATGAAATGTTCAGCTCTTTGTCCAATTTGTCCTTATTAAGAAGACATATTTTTTTCATTAATAAATGTGTAAAACAATATTGATAAGCATGCAACCCTAAATGATTCCTTCACAGACATGCCAACTAGGCCATATTGCTGTTAAAAGGTCACTTCTGTGTAAGCTGTACAAACGGCAATATTCTTTATTATTTTTGACTAGTTTGAAAAGTTTTTATTTACATGGCCTTGAAGTAAATATTCCCAAAATAAGTATTTTTCCTAACTTTCCTCCTATACATATTATTTCTGTGATTGTTATTATTATTATAATCATCAGTAAGTAAAGCTTTAAAAGAACACTGCATGTTAATATTACATACAGGAGTACAGGAGAAAACACGTCTTTGACATGGCAAAACTGCAATTATTTTTCTTATGCAAATATTTTAACATCACTTGTGTGTGTTTGTGGCTACATGGGTGATCTGCTTTTGTGTGTCTGAACAAACTAGAGCAGCAAAATTATATATTGAGAGAAGTGCGTCAGATTAAGCTGGTCGAGGCTGCGCGGTAAGGTCTGGAACCCACCCACATCTTATTTCCTGTAGAGATGTAAAGATTGCAATGAGTCAAGGTAGATGAGCCCAAACAGGTGGGTGAGATTATGGGGGGGAATCATCCTTATAATCATAAGGTCACTGGTTTCCTGTTAACGGGTATCAGTTTTTATTTCATGAACATTCAATGTCTACGTGCTTCTGGGTGTCAAGATTAGTAAGTGACCTATTTTTTCATTCAAATTATATGTAAATACGTAATTATTTAAAAGAATACGTAATTTAGCTGGTTATCTAAAACTTTTTAAACAAACTGTTTACATTTTTTTTTCCTGAAAAATACTAAAAAAATTTCTTTCATTTTTACTTACATTTTATGTACTCCAAATGTGAAAGCTGATGATTTTGTATTTTTGCCAGTCATGTACCATTGGTGTTCAAAAATGACAAGACACAATCAGATAACCTCTAGATGTTGTTTTTCTACCTGGAAACAGTCTTCTCCAACCTCATTCACATCCTTCAAAAACCCTTAAAAAGAGACTATTTAACAGAAAAATTGCAAGTGTGCATATCAGGATCATTCACAGAAGAAAATTATCGCTACAAACTAACCTTGCATAGAGCATCAAAATCCCAAAATAACTATTATCAAATTCAAGCCATATTTTCCAGGATTACAAGTATGAAAATAAAATCATTTTAATGTACCTGAACCTCTTGAAGTCAATTAATTTATGCAGTTCTATGTACAATACTCTTGGCAAAACGCTTCCCCAGATTTCTCCGTCTTCACCAAAAATGTTACATTGGATTGAGGTCTGGAGGTTCTGAAGACTTGTCTGGATCATTGATATTAATATTGCTTTCGGTGGAATCAGGGAATTCTGTCAAATCCAGCCATTTTCCCATTGTTGACCCTGAACCACATTTCTCATCGCACGTGAAATGTGTGGTAAAATGTGTCTTCCATGTCCTGGTGATGGACATTTAATTCATGATTATTGACAGGCAGTGGAAATTGAAGCTTTAGCTTCCTGTGGTTTTTTTTGTTTTAATTTGTTTTTTTAAACAGCTACAGTACATCCGTCTCACCCAGCTTGTGGAAGTGAATTAACCTCTCCTTGCCATTCTTGGACAGCTCTTAGACATCATCGATGGTGATATGTACTACAAACTGCATATGTTGAACGAATACGAAGGCTTACGTAACCTTGTGTGGCGTTCACACACTTGCCTACATCTACATAACGTCAAGTAATGTGTTGCCCAAGCGCAAGTATGTGCATGTCCTGTAGAGAGAGAGAGAGAGAGAAACGGAAAGCAGAGGAGAGAGATGGCAAGTGAAGAGAGGAACAGAGAGGGAGAGAGATGAAAGAGCAAATAAGTGAGGCGTGAGGTTGCCTCAGCGAGAGCAGCTGTATAGAGCACAGTGTGGGTGGAAGTGGTGCAGCTCGTGGGTGAGCGCCGTGTTGGGCTGCCAACCGTCCACAAAGCTACGGACAGGCCGTAAAACACAAAAACTGCAATATTTCACCATTGTCTTCTCAGCGGTATAGCCATGCCTTTTTCCACAGGGTTTGGCTGAAATAACGGGATGGCGCAATTTCTGTCCCATTTAGCGCCCTGCTTGGTTGTTAAAAGGGAGCACACCATTGACCAGAGATTATAGATTCAGAGAGGTCTCATCGGAGCTACAGTGTGATGTGTGTGTGGCAAATTTTCAACCACATACTCTACCGAGATCTGTCCAGAGATGAATATCGGATGTGCACGCCAGCTCTCCGGGGTTGGATACCCTGAAAAGAGTATACGGACAACGTATTTGGAAAGCGGGCAAGAGAACGTTTCAGCTGTACATTTTTCTGATGTATTTTCTTCATATGATTTTAGCTTAGTCTTTTTTAAATGCAACGCCATTTAGGAAATTTAATTAAAGGCTTATTTATTTATCTTAGAAGAAAATGCTAATAAAAATAACTTATCACTCAGAACAGGAACATTAAATTAGATGTTATTAGATGTTTAGATGTTTAGCTAGATATTTTTCAAATATAATTACAAATGCTTTCATCGATTAACATTTGAGACAGAAGCAAACATAGCAGGCAATCGAAAGCCAGAGAGAAAAAACGCAAACCCTTCCTATCAACCAGTTGAGTCACTGTTAGTTTGACAAAAGAAACCAAAAAGAACTCATTACAAAGGTAGCAGATCACTAAATCTAGCTGTGAATCTCTAAATGGCCAGAACTTCAGTGTCTACAAGAAGTTTCTTTGCCCTTTTTTTTTTTTTTTTTTTTTAAATTTTTAAATTGAGAGACAAAAGAGTAATTTTCTTTCTCTGTACCATTTGGAAATATCTCTGTCTTATTTGGAAACTATTAATACTGTATCGTTTTAATTTTGTGGCTTAGTAGACACTTTCATCTATAGCAAGTTAGACAGCTTACATTCATCCACCTATACAGCAATATAGTGACTGACGCAATTCAAGTTAAGGGTAGGCGGGCACAAGTCTGTCACCTTATCCACTACTCCACCAGCCTGCAATTAGTTTACATGAGATTACATTAGTTAATAAATGCAACAGCCAACACATTAAAATTATTTTTACATGCTCCATTCATTGAGCAAAAGAGGAAGGCAATACTAACCAACCCACAGGAAAGAGTAGATGCGCAGTGTTTAAATGGTCTTCGTGTGAAATGCATTTAATGAAATACCAGTTTTTTATTTGCCGTTCAAGACAAACCGAATGTTTAGTTTTGCATGACGTTTTGTGAGTATTTATCCCAAATGTAAAGATGCATTGACATCAACACATGCCATAGCGCTGTAAGAAACAGCATTAATGTGGAGAGTGTTAATTGATTCCTGCTAGTATACTCAAGCTGTTGCGACATACACATAGCGCACAGCATGTTTTCTTAATCAAAAGCATAGCAAGTGCTAGCCTCTCTACATCAACAATATAAACGATAATCAGTGATCATAACTGGCAAGAAAACGACGATATTGCAATAAAAAAAAAAAAGCATAGTACAGCTTTTTAATGCAACGTGGTTTTGTATGTTTTAACCGTATTGACGGACTGTATTGGGTTTGATGGGTGAATATCAAGGTGTTTTATATTTGTGTTGTACAATTGTCTTGACCTTGAGAAAGCTTGGCTCTGATAAACATACGGACCTATCAAAATGTGTGAATGGTGTAAGAATGAGGTGTACTTACGACATGTGAGTTATGTCTGAGTGTGTATAGATTGCTCTGACTTTCCTAACCGAAAGACCATCAGCCGGCCTTTTTCCCAGGTCGAATACCGACAGTGACCTTTACCGTGTACGTGCTCTGTGAATGGAGTCCCTCGGAGTTGTGTCTCACGGCTCTGGGGCGAGAGCAGAGCTTGCGGCGTGAGCAGGCCCCGGGAGGTCCAAAGCTGCAGTTTGAGCAGCCGGAGTGAGCGCCTGGTTCTGACATGCCAGTGGGTCCTGACTGAGAGACTGGGAGAGCCGGGGGGAACTTGCCCGTCCACGAGCAGTGAATTGCAGGTTGCCACGCTGTGTGGATACTGAAACTATGATAAATAACGAGGGCGGCGGATTCCGAAATAGCTTCCCCCTTTCGTCCCTGTGGTCTGCTCTTGCGATGCTCTCGTCCAGCCGTGACTTTCCAAGCGAACCAGCCCTTTCGCCTCCTCCGTTTCGGTTAACATCTCGGCTATATATGTTGCTCCTGTAATTAGGCAGCGCTGTTAGGCAGAGTTCTCAATGCACGCTGGCAGCTGGATTTAGTTTTCACTGCTTCTGAAGTGTGTATTAAAGACTTTTTCCCCAATTACTCAGCAGCTACTAGCTTCCTAATAGGAAGTCATAAATGACATATGCTATACTGCACGGCCTGTATTTATATATAAGATTTGAAAAGGTTTTTTGTTTATGCTACCTTTGAGCGTGGAACAGGTAGAGAGTGGTTAGGTGCAGTTAAATGTATCTGAATGATTTTACTCAAGCCCTTCACACACCCAGAATAGATCATACATCCAGCACTGTAGATTTTTTTTTTCCCCTCCTCACTACAATGAATCAGAAATTACATAATAGACCTTCTGTTGAACCAGACCTCACATGGAGACCTGGGGATTAAGCTTCAATCATTCTGTAAAGATGAATTAATGCCACTGAATAGGTAAAGACAAGAACTGTCTCTGGGGGCAGTAACTGTTACCTTTAACTTTAACGGGACAGCCTGAAAGACTGGAACGGAATGGGGAATGTGTACGCACTGATTATGAGTATTAATCTAATTTGAGTGAAATTGGCACGAAATGGGCAAATACAGCTCACCTGGACATAGTTTAACTGACTACATCTGACTGACTCCGATGTAGCTGTTTTTTTGTTTTCCGGTTTGTAATATAATAAAAGTGTCACCCCCATTAAAAATTTGCTCTCCCTTCAATAAATTTGACAACCTTCAATTTCATCTCCTAGCCATTATCACTGGGCAGATATTTATGGTTTGTCTTTGATTTTGCATTGAGATAAAGTCATACTGGCTGTAATGTAAGTGGGTGGTTAAACAGTTCTTGCCAGGTGCAAAAGCCTTGTATGTCTTGTAGGTTAGCTATTTAACAAATCCCACGAAACCCATCATTTTCTGTACAGTATAACCAATTAGTGGATATCGATAGCCGACAGGGGTAACTGTGCACTGTATATATGACATATTATTGCTCCAGTCCAAAATGCAATATACTTTCGCTATTGCTGAGGTTTGAGATAGCAAAACCCCAATATAGACTGCAGGAATGTCACAAATGTATGTGATTTTTATGGAATGACACCAGTTTTCAGTGTGCACCGAATTTGCAGACCCCCCCGCCCCCCACCGTTTCTGAACGACATATGTATTCATTTTATGAGCCACCATGAGTTTTTTTCAGAAAGAAAGTTTGACAGTTGTTTTTTTAACAACCACAACTTCACAGACAGAGCAGAGAGCAGCCACTGCAATCTTTTATGTGTCTGAAGGTCAAAAAATAACCACTTTACTTCCTGTCTTAAAAAAATCCCACTTGACCTAATAAAGGGCAACAGAAAATAATAATTTTGCCTCATCTGAGTGTTTTGACTCCTCGGAGTGAATGGAGGGTTAGGTATTACCATCAGTGCCACTCAGAACCAGCATTACTCTTATTGATTATCGAGGTGAGAAAGACTGAACACCCAAAGATAGCATTATGTTTATGCACACAATGATTGACAGTCAAACGGTATGTCTACAACCCAAGATATCCTTTGGTAATGATTTTTTCTTATCTGACACAAGTTTCATTAAAACATTTCAATAGATGGGCACGACCATTATAATATCAGTGCCTCGACATCTATTAACCTTTATTTCAATTTATACAGCACAAAATATCTGAACTGTCAACCACATGTTTATCGAGTATCAGTACCCTGCACTTTTAATCACCAATCTCCATTTCAATGAGAGAGAAGAAAATTAAGTGAGGTCTGCCATATCCTGTCTAATGTTTTCTTGCATTTCCTGGTGTTAAAAGTATACTCCATTGCCAAAAATGTTTGATCTTCTGGAAGCTTCTGCCAGTCTTTCATTCCCATCGATAAGAAATAGCAATATTTTCTGAAGGACATCAACAGGATTAACAGGATTCTGTCATAAAAAAACAAAAATTCTCACAATAAATTCTTAACCATGTGCTTGGAAGAGTTAAGTCCGCAGTAACATGGCATCTACCCACCCCCACCTCAACTTAACCAGGGTGGGTTGGCTGTATGTTGAGAGAAAGGCTGTGTGAAAATGTGTAGGAGAGGCTAAGAAAAACATTCCGGCCTGGCAGCAGTATTGTTGTAAGGCGGGAGAGGAGGGGAAGGGAAGGGAGGGGAGGGGGCTTGGGAAAGGGGAAGGGAGGGCTGAGGTAATATCTCTGGGATAATAAACTGTGGTTGGATCGTGTGCTCTGCTCCGTCATGTTAGTGGGATGTGTAGGATGGCAGGGAGATGCCGGTGTGAACCACCTCTACAGCGGGGGGGGGGTTCAGCCTTTGGCACCGCTTCACCGAGGATCACCGGTTCCTCCTCCCCGCTCCTCCTAACCCACACACGCCCAAACGCATACGAGCACAGGCACTTTGCTTCCGTGGGCGCCGCATTCGTCCTTTCTAAACACGTCGAGATCACTGAAACATGTCGAGATCATTGAAAAATGTTCGACGGCAGCCCCCCCTGTGCAGAAAGCGTCGCCGTCGCTGGCCACAGCTGTGCAGGGTGGTATTTTCCCACATTCACCCAACGACACCTTGATGCCCGATGGTCTCGCTCAGAGTCTTTATCTTGACCCAGATGAAGGCTGCCAAGTAGCATCGAAAGCAAAGTTCAATACAAGGGGTTTTCTGTTTTTTCGTCTTCCAAAACCTGTGCAGGTTAGTTTGTTGGTTTGATCTCTGCCCGAGCCACATCTTACCAAGCTTTTTAGCAGTCTAGTTCTGTTTTATGAAACTACCGGTGTTCCAAAATGCCTCCTTGTAGCCAAGACTGGAAGTTGCCATACTGTTTTAAAATTCGGGTGGAGTTATAATCCGCGCGACACAATCCGCAATCCGTGACACCGAATGACAAAAATGGTGAAATGTTTTGTCAAAAACTTTTTTTTAAATTAGGAACAATGTAAAGATACATCCACAAATGTGCCGCTGTTTGTCTATTAAAACATAAAATCAGAAAGACACGCTTGAAGGTGACGGCTTCATGCTAGAAAGCCGAAGGTGGGACCGCTTCACAGCCCACCCGTGACGGCGTTGACGTTTGTTCTGAAAGTGGACTCTTGTACAGTTTGTACTGTCAGGCATGCATGGAAGATTGACATAATTAAATGCTTCCTAATAAACAAATCTGTAGGCCGCAGGTACACATACTGGAAAAATCTATCGTTTCACAGCCTCCGTTCCCATGAATGAACTATGTATGAACCAAAAAAATGGTGTGTAATTCATAAATTGAATTTGTCCCGTGGATACTCAACCCAGGCTATCACGAGCCGTAGAGACTGCGGGTTTTCACTCCGCTACACCTCTTATTGTTTGATTGTGGTCTTTATTTGGAATTCATGAGAATGATGTCTTATTTTTTAAGTATGTTCTCACCAATACCAATATTCAGTAAGCATCTTGCTTCTGGGCACTGATGAGAGGAACAACTCATATTGGACTCATTTAGGCCTATAACTCATTTATTGCATGGTATTTTGCAATAAAACTGAAAAAGAATACTAACCAAGACCCTGAAACCTCCTCAGTATGGACATAATTCTTCTTGCGGCATAATCATAAATACCTCCCATTACTCTCATGAGGCGTTGTGATCCCACAGAAGAAAACTTAAGAAGCCGAATCGGCCAATCATTAAGCACCGCTCCTTGTGTCAAAAGCGGGAACTACACAGATAGCACCCTGTCTGAGAAAGACTCTTTGGTTCGACCGGTTTGAAGGTCCATAGAGCCCCCGCAGTGAGGAAAAGAAGGCAGAGAAAACTGACGTTTATGAAAAGAAGAGGTAGGTGTTTGTTCCGGGTGTGTCAGCATCTTGAGACTGTGAGACAATGGCAGGGCTCATAGGACTTTGAGTGGGGCGTGCAGAGCGTAGCCTTTGACGGCGGTCCAACCCGTCCTGTACACAGAAGCAGACGGATGGACGTGACCTGGGGTCACTGCCCAGGCGGCTGCGATGGTGACCAGGCCTGACTCCAGGCCTTACTCCGAGCCGGCGTTTTCTAACGTTCAGACGCTTTAACAGCGGACGGAAATTGAAACTTGGAGTCGCAGCGCGAGATGAAAGGGCCGGGGAGCAGTGTGGGAGTGAGCTGCAGTGGTATTCGCCAAGTCAGCGAGAAAAACAAGAGGTTATCATTTACTGGGCAGTCCCAGCCAGGCCTCGAAGTGAGTGATCCTCGTAAAACGTCTCGTTAAAAAGTCACCATCTCAAAGTTCTCAGCACGTATCTGTACAGGGGAAAGGTCCCGTTCAACTCATATTCAATTTCAGCAGGTGCCATCTTAATCTTAATGATACTCGAGTGGATGAAGTAATTCCGTTTTTTATTGTTTCATTTTTTTATTTAAGGAAGACATTGCACTTGGTGTTGGGTTCCAACTTAGGATGTAGTGTGAGGGACCTGTTGATTCGTGGGGAGCGATATATAAATACACACTTATACACACTTTTATTATGACTTCACATATATCTTTACCTTGGCCTGCCACAATATGTTGTATTGTTGTAATAGAGGGTATTGCAATAGAATTATGCGATCCGGCACTCTGCTTCCATGGGCGCCCATAGGAAAGGCACCTGGAAAGGGGTTTGTATTTGTGCCGGCTGTCAGGTACAGGACTGTGGGCCACTGTAAACACCCACACAGCCTAGATAGCACGTTGGCCGTTTCACACTGGAGCAGCCTGCACCAGTCCCAGCCCAGGAGCAGGTCCACAGGCGAGGCTGCTGGGTGCGTCATTATCTCCTCAGCAGCACAGGTGAACTTGTGGGGGAATCGCTGCCAAATAGTTTTGGTTTAGGAGGGAGGGATGTCAGTGAGTGGGTGTGCGCTCGTTTTCATATCCAACCGCTCAGTGCAAGGCTTTCATTTTCCTCGCGCAAATAAGTGACGCACCTACAGCCCAGAATCGAGATTTTCTTGTCTTCCTCATTCTTGCATGCCTGAAAGGATAAGACTGCCTGCTGACAGGGACTGGGGGCACGAGGACTTGGAGACTCCGCAGCCTGGACAAGAAGGTCAGCCCCGTCTCTGTCTCTCTCTCTCTCTCTCTCTCTCTCTCTCTCTCTCTCTCTCTCTCTCTCTCTCTCTCTCTCTCTCTGCTGTTTCGGTCGTTCACTCACTCAGTGTGCTTGGCAAAGATGCCTGTCAAGGTGATTATACACGCCTTGCTCCCTGTTTGTGCATTCCAGTCGCGAAGGTCTGCAGCGCTGAGTTTCAAAAACTCCTGCTGAGTCTCTGGGTGGGGTGGCGGATGGGTTCTACACATCCGCTTGAGAGTCACATCTGTCTGAAGAGGGGTTCCACGGGCTTGCGTTCTCACAAAATGGTAACTGCTATTTGGCTCTCGTTCTCATCCCCGTTAAAAGCAACGTACGGTTGCAGTTCTGGTCCTGCGCCACACGTGAAAGAGACTGCGTTGCAAGTATTTCTCTGCCAGTCTTTGGCAAGATGCGCGGGGCATGCAGTATATTCAAGGAAGAAAATACACTTAGACGTCTAAGTGTAGATCATTTACTCGTTTTATAGATTCAATGGCTCAGTACAGTGAGGGTGGGAATGTTTCATAAGGCTATTCAGTTATCATCATCGCCGTCTTCATTGCCACACTCATGATCATATTTGTTTTTTTACTTTTGGTTTCGTCATAAGCTTCATTCGTTATACGAGAATATTGTTCAAATGTCAATAATGACTTGACATTGTAAATGGCTTGGCATTTTAAATCAAGGGGTGGTAATATGTGGCATTATTCACTTATCTGATAGGATAGAATCATTTAGACACGGTACTGACTAATCGCAAACTTAGCAAAGAAAGACTGAAAATAGTCAGGGCTCGGCTCAGTGGAAACACAATGATAACGTTAACTTTCTGTTAAATAAGCGCTCTTTTCAAGTGCCATTGGAAGTAAACCTGTCAGCTTATAGCTGTAAAGCTCTGCATTGGATACAGTAACACAGTAACACAGTAACACAGATATGTCTATCAATTAATCACCGTTTCATTGGAAAATATCTTAATAATGCCAACCAGAGACACAGTCTTCATAATACTTTTTGTATCTCATAGTTCTAGGGTCTGTGACTGATTTAGCATTATATGGTGTTGCGTTATCGCTGGTCAGTTTCAGGTGACCAATGAAAACGAAGGCATCCTTTTTCACGGCAGGTGAACCGCAAACAATTCTCTCCTTAAATACTTGTATTCAAGCCAACTGAGAATGTGCAGTGTTTAAATCAGGGTTCTGTGCTGGAAACAAGAGACGGTGGGTGATTACGGAACATTGAGTTGGGTTCTGTGGTTTGAGTTGGGTTCTGGGTTCTGTGGCAGTGTTCTTGACGACCCTCCCCGCAAGCTTCCACAGGGAAAACAAGGATTGTGTGTGGATGAACGCAATACCTCTGGCTCTCGGTGGCAACGCTCGTCTTCGGAAGACGTTCATCAATTTTCAACCTGTTTCCTTGGTGCTCCTTTGTTGGGAAAAGGCAGTGTTTGCTTTGGCGTGTTTACAAACATTTCCGCTGTAGCCTCCGTTATTTACTTATGGTGTGTGGGAACCTTCCATGTTCCACAGTGCCCCGGTTATTCTGCACTTACATGGTTTAAAATGTTATTCTTTTCTCCCCAAAACCCCAGGATTCCTCCTTTCCTCATTCCGCAGCCACAGCTGGAGAATATTTGCCCTTATTTATTTCCTTAGTAGATGCCCTGTTTTATACTTTACCACTTCAGACAGATGAATGTGTTTTTTGAGGCCATTTTCCACTGCTCCCTTTTAGATCAATGGTTCATAGGATGTCTGTCACTTTAATCCAGTTAAACTGGGGGTATCACTGTGTACCCATGGCAAATAGCTGCGCTGCGCTGATATATCAATAAGTCATTTATCAGTCGGAATGATTCATTTGGAATATGTAAAGAAAGTGTATTACATTAAAACACTTCTATTGCCTTATCTATTTGTCCTTTACCGTATATTAAAATAAATATTTTTTTAAGTGATGCCTGGTCTGTAAATAATCCGACTCGTTTACAATTAAAGTTAAACACACTGTCAAACATTATTCCATAAAAATACAGTGCACTAACTGTAAAGAATGTTGATGTTGGCAAAGCATTTAAACATATCATCCAGAAATTGATGAAATTTGGTCAAACCCGGGAAAGGACACATACCAGTGTCAAAGAAAGGAACCGAGATCAGACTTCTTCATGGTGCCGACCAGAAGATGAGCAACGGAGCTGTCACTGGGTGTGTGTTTGTTTGTGTGTAAGAGGGAGAGAGCATGTGTGTGTGTGTGTGTGTGTGTGTGTGTTTGTTTGTGTGTAAGAGGGAGAGAGCTTGTGTGTGTGTGTGTGTGTGTTTGTTTGTTTGTGTGTAAGAGGGAGAGAGCATATGTGTGTGTGTGTGTGTGTGTGTGTGTGTGTGTGTGTGTGTGTGAGTATCCTCCCCCGTATCAGTGAAAGCACAGGTTCAGTGAGTAAGCATGGAGCTATGGGTGGTGGAGCACAGATGAATAGAGGGTGGGAGGAGGTTTAAAGAGGGTTTATAGGGTGGGAGGCGAGCTCCATGCCAAAAAAACTAGTTTAGGGACTTGTGTACTTTGTTTTACGTACGACTCCTTTTCAAACTGCCAGTCACGCACTTGTACACCTAGAGACCTTTCAGCCAAAACTCGACTGCAGAAAGGTACGCTGTAATCAGAGCCATTCCCAGGAGAGCGTTATCCTCGTCTCATGACGTATTCGCTCCTCTCATTTAGAAAAAATAAACACATCACCCGCAGACACAAAACCTGAGACAGCAACAGAATGGCGGAGTTGTAATTAAAGTGACTCTGAATGAATGAATTTATCAGTGTGGGTTACCTATCGGTAAACGCCTCTGAATATCCAAACTTCCACGAAGGGGTAAGACTGAATGTTATATTACCAGCAAAAGCCGAGAGTATTTATCCCGTTATCGTTATTTAATGAAGCTTGGCCTGCTTTTTATCCACAATGGTTGGTGAGTTACAGAGACGATCGTATTGTTAGGAAAACAAAACGTGCAATGTTCAATCATGTCTGGCGAATACACATTAATCCTAGTAGATGTATTTTGTAATTTCTGTTAAAGATGATAGTTTTGAAAACTGGGTCCACCCACTGGTGTGAACAGAAGAGGGATCTCACCAAAAGAGATAAGTGCGTGGGTTACAGCTCTCAGAAAGCGACCGCATTGATCTGCCCACATAGCAGAACCACAGATCAGGTTTGACGCACAGCAAATGTCATTGTTCGCAACGGACGGACATTGACACTTGGACTGGACAGAGGGAGACTGACGCGAGACCTGAGAAAACCGGTTCCGCTGTTCGCCACCTTGACTTCTGCACAGGGCTGCAGTGACAGGCGTCTGTCGCCCCTGCCCTCAAGCCTGGTCGGTTTTAATTAGAAGGTGTTAGAACGCTGGAGGGCAGAGAGAGCCGCTCCGACTTTCGTCTGCTTCCCCTCGTTATCACAGGGAGAAGATGTCCTCGCTCACCCCCAGGTCCTGGAGGGCGCACGGTTAACACCAACCTTATACAGAGAGGCCTGTCAATTAAAAATCTGTCGGGTAGACTCACGAGACAATTGCACAAAAAAAGCGTTTATTTTAGCTGTCTTAACTAAAACAAGGGCATCATACTCCGCTCTGCATGCAAATTCAACATGTTAATACCGTTATGTGTAGTTTATGCGCATGAAGTTTTACAGAGAATAAATATATGTTGTGAGTAGCCATGTCCCCCCCACCTCCTCCCAACGGAAAAGAACGGAGGGCATTTGTTTTTGGCAGAGAGCACAACCGATCCTCCTTTCTCTCGCTCAACAGAATGTGTGCAGGGGAACAATGAGGACCTTGTTGTGGACCCAAGCGATGGAGCTGTGGGGGCGTGTGTCCTTGGAGGCTTAATGGGAGATTCTCACCTAAGGAAGGTCTGTGGAACGTTGGCCCTACATGGGATTTATTGGCTTGCTTGGGCCGTGGGGGCTCCAACAGCTATCCCACAAACCCCGGTGTTTTCATACTACAGAGGAGAGCGGAGGACAGAACAGCATCAGACACACAGTCCGTGGGCCTCGACATATATATTCGTACCATCTGGAGGTTCAACACAAAAAATATAAAACTTTACGCTCACTTCATATTTACAGAAGAGAAATATGCACCAGTTTGAGGGGTAGCTACTCATAATTACACCTTTTTTATCTTTGGAACCATGAAAAAACTTCTGCTTGTGAGGTGTGTTATGTTCACTGTTAAGTTCCCGCTGAAGTGTTAGGATAGAGAAATGGTTACCAATTGAAATTAAATTTAAAAATACAATAATTAAAAACACAACGTGCCGTCACAACACGGCCACAGAGTTAGATGTTCCTCTAACACGAGCAGCGTCTTGTTAGCAAACAAGTGCGTCCTGGAAGTCCCTTGTTGGAGGGTGCTGGCAGAGAGCCTGAGGTCAGACAGTTGGACAGCCTCAGATTGCTGGTCGTCCTTTTGCCGAGTGCCCTAGGAGAACGTTTGAAGTCAGTAGCCTACAGTGGAGACCTTTGATCGAGCAAGAGTGTGCAGCTCGCGCTGCTTGACCCGTGATCAGAAAGAGTCCCCGCTGACAGCCCTGGGCAGCATCCGTAACGGTCAGCCCGTTCTCGACCTGGTCGGAGCAGGAAAGTGCTCTGTGGCCGTGGCGACTGCTGTGAACGGTAGCCAATCATCAGGCGGATTTGGGAGACGCTGCCACGTTTGCGCCGATCGATCGATTGGCTACTCACAAGCGTTCAATCTGTTGCTGTTTGTTGACTCAATAGAGAGTGAAGCACTGTTTGCAGTTCAGGCAAACTTGTTACTTGTCTCCCCTCAACTCTTGTTCTGAGAAATGTGACCAAGGGGAGGGGGATGAATATGGAGATGAACGCTCACTGATCTGTCCTGGCAGGAAAAGCATGTGCGACCACAAACAAGTACTGCAGTCCTCCACACTTACTCAGCACTCGCTTATAGGCTGTGAGCGGGGTGCGAGCAGACTGCACGCAGTTTAAAGTGGAACTTCTTTAAGACGCACTTCTTTAAAGTTAAAGTCGGACCGGGTCGATGTAGCAGGAGTAAGGAGAGGAAAGAAAAAAACTGACAGCATCTTAAAGTTTAAAGCTAATTATCTGGAGCAACAACACACCTGTTTTTTTCTTTTTTTCACACGAATTTTCTTGAAGCTGCTTGTGTGGGGAGACAAACTACTCTAGTAAGAGTGGAATTTCAAAACGGACATCTTTGGCTGTCACAATGACATGCAATAAGAAAACATGATGTCAATGATAATAATACATTTATTTCAGTATTATTATTATTATCATTAGATTATTAGATATATTTTTAGACGTAGTTACCAATGTGGAAGTAAAATCAACAATATGACAAATTAAAAATTTTCCATTAACATTGATATGTATGTTAACATGAGAACAAATAACTGCATATTTCACTGTAAAACATTGTACGGTATTGTCAGCCCTTATATGAAAGTTTCTGCATGTATGCAGTGCTTAAATTATTCATTTCATTAACTGTGTAATTTCTTCACTCATAATTGGCAATGAGGAAAAAACTATTTTACTGTAATGAAGCTGGTATAATCTAGACAACACAAGTTGATCTCATTAGCTAACAGATGTAAATATGTTTTAAATATCACAGGCATGACTTTGGGTAAAAACCCATCCAACTTTTAATGCTTTTCACAATGCCTCTGAGCTAATGTTGTAATGTCCATATGGTCACACGGAAAAGCCGCTTGGAAAGAGCTTCCAACGTGTGAGCAGGCATTTAGCTCCCTTTGCATGCAAGAATAATTTGTCGTCTCTTTGGGTGCCTGCTATTGGTTAAATTGCCTCGCATATATTTTAGAAATATGCTACAATATAATCTTCAAACATGTTTTGGACAAAAAAATACTACTACTCCTATTACAATTACCACATCATACCAGGAGTACTAGTGATAATTAAAATGTTACTGCCACATTTGTTGTTATGTAATCAGTCTTTCTTGATGGTAGAGGAAGTACTCATTATTTCACATATTTTTTTTTGGATACACAAGTTCTACAGCTACTAATGGTTAATGGAACACAGAAGCACTGTCTTCTGATTTTGACACAAAATTTCAAATTTAGGCTCTGCTTTTATAATGAGCCCAAAATATTGTTGATACAGCTCGCAAAAGACAAAACTCTGTTCCTGTAAAGGATTGAGAATTGTTTCCAGGGAAACAAGAACATCCACAAAACGCCATCATGTTGATGAGGCTTCTTCATAATCGCTGGACAAATTTTTTGCATGCAGTTTAGTGTACTTAACCAAAGATGAATTACACTTAGGTCGTGTGCTCTATTGCGGTGTGCCTGTGGACAAGCGCAATCATTCATCATTCATCATTCATCATTTGCACGTGCCACTTCACAAGTAACAGACAATGGTGCAACCGTGGTACGGTTTAAACTTGTATGTCAGCGACACGGCGCGCTGTGTTCTGGGGTCCGTTTGAGCTTGACCCCATTCTTAAACAAAAAAGGAGAAAAACAAAAAAACACATTAATCGTGTTAGAAAATCAGGTCGCAAGAGCAGCACAGTTTTAAAGATCGGAAATAAAGTCATAGCTCACTTAGGTCAACACATCAGATTTTACTCAGATCTGTTCTGCTGCATCTGCGTTTTCTGCTTCGTGTTGAGCGTTTGAGCACAGCCTTTCTCCTCAATGCAAGACCCTTCTAGACCAAGGAGCAGGGCAGCCACGTTTGTGTAAATACCCACCTCTACAGAGGATGTCATCTCAAAAAAGCCAGCTCCGCGTCCCTTCTTCTGCGCCTTCTGACCCGGACCAAGACAATCGTTTAACAACACAGCAGGGAATGTGTTTTACTTCACACAACAATCTTCAACATTTTAAAACGAGCTGACTTGTTTTGTTCTCCGGGGTAGAAAAAAAACACACATCTCTCAAATGGGTCTTTCAAGGCTAGGTCAATTCAACCAAGCACATCGCTCACTCTGTTTTATCTTCCCCAGGCTGCTACTCAGGGTTCCAATGAACAAATCCAAGTATTTAAAGATTACATTTTTAGGAGGAGGTACAGAAGGATATGTTCTGAAAAAGCAGAACTGAGGTTTATGACACTATCTTATTTCATTTAGTGGGTTCCTCTTCAGGGGACGCAAACACAAACCACCAGTCTGTGTATACAGGTCTTTGGCTATTTGGACAAAATACGCCATTGTCTCAATGTCCTAAACAATACCTCATCTGATCATCTATATTCTACTGAAACATCATTAATCATTTTCAGAAAGTTTTTAAATATGCGGATATATACAATAAATACACAGATGCTAAACTTAGAAAAGCAAGTTCCTCACCCTCTCCTAGGCAAAAACAATTACAGAAAATGTATATATAATGTATATATATGTATATAAAATGTAATATTACAATTCATGTTGTTTTGGCACTGTTAAGACTGAACACTGATTACTGACCTTCAACCCACAACTAGCGTCTCTAGTTAAGTTAGTTCCTGTCTTACTGGTAGTTTAAAAAAACTAAACGCACATTATCCACTTCAATTTGAGGACAATCATTGGTCCGAAAGGAATATTGTTCGGATCAAAGATTTTTATGCGATTCATTAACCACAAAAGTTGATCTTGATTTTTAGATTGTGGTTTATCAAGCAATTTTTTTTTGTAGGTACATGCTAGTCTGAACAGCCCATAAAGAAAAGTTTTCCATACATTTACATACATCTTTTTGGTAGAATATGCAATAATTCTTTACTAAATCATTTTTCTTAACTGCCTGTCCTGACATTGGTAGCTGTAGACAAAAAATATATGAATACAAGTAAATATAATCTTAATTAGAATAGAATAAGATGATGAAGTGCAAAATTTATGGGAGGAACAAAACATTTTAGGCGGTAACACTCTAATTCAACGACAAATTAAATCCAGCAAAAAGTTTACATGGTTTAACTGAGGGTGTAACGTTGAGTATTTGTTTTTGTTTTTTTAATAATATTAATCACTAAGGTTTAAATGTACCATTGTTTTTCTTTTTTATCCAGTCAAAGGCTGTAAGGGTATCGTCTATGAGGGAATTCCTAGGCGTTGGGGGTGTATGAGTAGTAATTTATTTTTGCTTAAATTTTTATTGTTACTAAACCTATTCTTGCAATTTATATACCCCCCCCCCCCCCCCCTCCGCCCA
>JAOYSI010047317.1:0-18801 GCA_025775065.1 Hiodon alosoides | reverse complement strand
ATTCATTTTATGGAAAGCTTGTTTTTTTTTTTTTACCCGTTATGTCCCCCCCCCCCCCCCCCCATCCCATCCAAGAACACTGACTTGTTCTGTTTGCTGAGGTAGCTGATCTGCTACAGTTAAACCAGTTTTAATTACTGGCACAGAAAAGAAGGGTAAAGACAGCTTGTCCCATGCCATGAGTCAGCAGCTGTGAGGAACACTGACACAGGAGAGCAGCTTTCTGTTCCAGTTACCAATATATGCTCCAGATTTCACCCCATACTGACCAGACTAGTAGAGCAGCAGTCTTAGCACAGAAAAACGGGTCACATCCTGAATTACATGGGTGCAGGCGACCAAAAATCTAAACCAAAACCAGCAACATAAAATATAAAAAAAAAAAAAATCCATGTTAAAAAAAACAAATATATAAGAAATAAGTTGCATATTCAAGTATAGACATGTGTGCAATGACATGCAAGTCATCCTTGCAAGTCTTCTGGAGCAGGCTGCCATCCCAGAGACAGCTGGGCTCTGGAGATTTAGTGAGGTACAGTGAAGGAACGCTAGAGGCTGTGGCATCAGATTGTGATGGGAGATGGGGAGGATGTGAGCTACTGCACATCAGTCTGTGTCGCCACTAGGTCAGTCCCCCTACCATATGGATGTCATTTTTGGCCATGAAGGTGGGGGGCTCTGTCTCAGCGGGGACTCCGTCCATCTCCACAAAACCTCTCCTGTCAATAAGACTGTGGGGGTAGGGGGCAACAGGGGAGCGATGTTAGGATCATCACCAGCATTCTTGAAGCAATAAAAATGACTAAACTTTCATTACAAGTTTTTGGTAGACAAAAGAAATAAGACAAATGCTTTTGTGAATAGCAGTATGATAAAGTGCTAATAACTCAAACAGATTCAACACATTAACCGCATCAATAACCAAACCATCCAGGGTGACTAACCTTGGGGGCATGGGCCCACACAGCACCATGCAGCAGTTGGTGGTAATGCCCTCATGGCTGTAAGGATTCCCCAAGTCCTCCGCCCCCCTCTTCCCCGACCACACACCTTTTATCTGCAGGAGGAACAGACAAGATGTGAAACAGTGCACAGGTACTAGCCATCAGTGCAGAACACTGATGTACGATAGCACAGGTATGCACACTGTCCATGAACACGCTCTTGGCTCGCTATGGAAGACGAGCCAACACACACAACTTCAACTCCCATTTTCTCACACCCCCTCTAAGCAGATAGGGGTTTATTACATACATATGGTTAAAAACCCAATTTCTCATTAATAGATCGGTACAGCCTGGGATGAATATTCAAACCAACTATAATCGTTTACAAAACGGACAACATTTTTAAATTTTACATTCTGTAGCAAATGGCACAATGTTCCAGTGTCAGACCTTGATCAAAATCAAGTGAAAATATTTGAAACTGCTGAAAATGAACAGCAGACTGGCATAAAAGCCTAACACGGAAAACAAAAACCAACCAGGGTTGGAATAATAGGCCATCTATTAAAGCCACCAATCAGAGCCCATGGTGTCACCATGGAGCAACACAAAATGAAAGTAAACCAAAGCTGAAAGGAACCGCTACTCACATCCTCATTGGTGGTGAGGTTGGAGGCTACCAGGTAGGTGTGGAACCCGGAGAGGCCTAGGACAGACCAGATGGAGAAGAAGCACACAACCAGCTCCAGGGCAGTGCAGGAAGGAAGGTCAAGGACCCTAACTCACCCATTTGTACTCCGGAAGACGTAGCAAACTTTCTCGCATTGACCTTTTCAATGTTAAAACTCCACATTTGTCAGTTGACATCATAAAATTGAGTAAAATCTAATCAAATACACAATGACATTTAATAACATGACAATGGTTTCAATAACTTTCCACCAACATGAAGGATAAGAGTTAGCCATAAACATAATTTCACAGGGACACTTCAGCTAGATTAAAATGCACAATAACTAATTAACTGGCACCGACTTCTACTTGAAAAAAGCTCCAAGACATTCGCTTAAGTGCTTAATTCAGGAAAGTAACAGTTGCTGACAATAACTCAGCCAAGAGGACATTCTACGTTCTCAACTTCCAATTAGGTATATCGTGTCAACAAAGTTTCTCATCGGAAAACAACCTTCATAACAGATCAAGTAATCCTGACACTATAGCCCAAAGATCACTGGGACACATCTGGATGATGGTGCACAATGGGCAGAGCTTGGGCAAGGAAAAGGGCAGACATTAACCAACTGCACTGCTGCCAGATTCCCATATTATAAAACGGCATGGTTACCGTGGAAAATAAGTGAAAATACTTCCTCCATTCACTAGATTTGTTCATTAGTGATCTTCAGCATGGCACACAGAACAATGAGTGACAGTCGTGGCCAAAAATATTGGCATCAATGCACAGCCCCCCCCTCCCCCCAAATACACCATTTCTTCCAGAAAGCTATTTAAAAAAAATAAATAAAAAAATAAAAAAAACATTTGTCTAGGTTTTGGTTTGCAAAAAAAAAAGAATTTACTCCCACAAACCCCTCCTAAAAAATATCCTAAAATGGCCCAGACAATATTACTGGCACCTTCCGGAAGTAAACTGAAATAATTATATTTCAAGCAGGGAATTATCAATTACTTTGGAATTGACCTCACCTGCGGTGCCTGCAATATAAAAACCACTCATTTAACTAGTTTGAATAGGGAAAAGGTCTCATTCTCCTATTTTGTGTCACTGTGTGTACAATTAGCATGGCGAAAAAGACCACCAGAGAACTGTCTGAGGAGGTCAGACAAGATTGTAGCCAAGCATGGACAATCTCCAGCGGCACTGATGTTCCCATTTCCACCGTACGTAATGTTTAAGGCCACTCTTACTGCAGAGGACCCCACGGCTGAGACAGACAAAAAGCCTGACTGCAATTTGCCAAAACACACCCAAATATGCCTACACCCTTCTGGGAGAATGTCCTGTGGACAGATTAGACCAAATTAGAGCTTTTTGAAAGCAGCATCTCTATGTTTACAGAAAACAAAATGAAGCATTCAAAGAAAATATCTTCCCTACATCCAAACATGGTAGAGGTTCAGTGATGTTTTTGGTTTGTTCTGCTGCGTCTGGCACTCGGTGCCTAGGACATGTGCATGGAATCATGAAATCAGGAGGCTACCATGGCATTTTGGGCCACAATGTTGGACCCAATGTCAGAAAGCTGGGTCTCCAAAAGTAATTGGTCTTCCAAAAAGACAATAACCCAAAACATACATCAAAACACCCAGGAATGGTTCAAGACAAAACACTGGTCTGTTCTGAAGTGGACAGCAATTAGTCCAAATCTAAATCCCACTGAAAATATGTGGACAGATCTGAAAACATATCTGAGAACTGGGGCAGTTTGCACAAGCAGTGGGCCAAACTGCCAGCGCAGAGGTGCCGGAGCCACCAATGGCTATAGGTAGCGCTTGATTGCAGCCAACTTTTCTGATTTAAATGGATATACTACGTTTCTGTAATATTAACACTAAAATAAAGAATTGTTGAGTTACTTGGAAAAAAGTGCACGGATGCCAGTATTTTTCGCCATGACTAATATGTTTAAAAGCAAGTGACCGCCTATGCAAACAGGGGCCTGGTAAAATGCCCCTTCTGAACATCAGACTGCATGTGGCACTCAAGGCATGTGCTGAGTGGGAAGGATATCTGGCAGGACTTTCCTGGAGGGCGAAGATAAAACCATTCACTGCTTGGGAACCTGAAAATGGAAAACAAAGACAGGCTTAATACATTGTCTCTGTAGATGTCAATGCTGAAGGAGAAATGGCTCTGAAAGAGAGCTGGGGCATTACTGCTATTCATTCATCTAGCATTTGCTAGATGGGCCATTAATAAAGCACAGGAACACACATACAAAACAAAATGCAAGCAGAAGAATAATCAAATGGATCATTCATGTATATACCACAACCACTGATCTAATTCACAGAGGGATTGTGCCCAAGTGTAATCCAGCAGACAAAATGGAGGCAGGGTGCACCAAAGAAAGTTCATTGCAGGGCAGAAGGTAGATGGACAAGACATACGCAGCCACCAGTCCAAACTCACCAGTCTGGACTGGGCCGCAACTGGAGCGCCTAGCAAAAACCAAGGCAAACACAGGGGGAACGCCACACAGACGGACTAAAATTCAAAACCAGGACCCCCCGAATCTCCACAATCTGATGCAGAAAAGGGTTTAGGCCAACTTCAATATGCAGTTCTGACTCAAGTTTCCAGATCACGAAGGGTTCTTACAGACGGGAAACGTGAGAGGCAGCTTTCTTCATCACAGCAAGGGAGATCTTGTGCAGATCCCTTAGAGATTTATCGTCCAACAGCAAAAATGTTAGTTAATAGATCTTCATCCGCCCGATGTCTCAATGCAGGTTTCTATAAAATACATTCTCTAGCTCTATAATGGTGTCTGAAAACGCAGTAGGGTTTTGTAACAGGTAACAAGATCAATCTTAAATTACAAGCCAGAGCTTATGGCTGCCGATTCCCATTGCACAGGAGACATGGACAGACGACGCTCCGACTAGCTAAATATAATCCCAATTGTATAATACACAGAGCCAGGGAAGAGGAAGCCACTGAATTGTGTGTTAAAGTGGGGATGGTAGTCTGTTGTCTTCCGTGGGAGACTGTGACAGGGGTTTAAGACAGCCACGAGATTAGCAAACCATTGCATTGGTTAGGGCACACCTTTGACCTCCTGAATCGGAGTGGCGTATACGTACGCAGGGTGAGGTGTGTGATCACGCAGCCAAAGATGAAGGCCGTGAGGAAAGAGAGGGAAACGATGAAGGCGTAGAAAAAGCGGTAGTTGCGCTTGCCCACACAGTTGCCCACCCAGGGACAATGATGGTCAAACCGCTCTGGAAAGACACAGGGGACAAAGTTAAACTATGAATAAAATACAAATCCTGTAACTCATGTGAATTAGGGTATACTCTCAAAGCTAAAAATAAAGTACAGAGAACAAAATTGACCACTTTTAACCAATTGAAAAATAGGATCCGCTCAAAAGGATGGGGCGTTCTAAATTTTATATCTTATCAGATTACAGTGCGGCCACATTTTAACTACGTTAAGTGTTAAACAGAAAAGGTACCTCAAAAAAAAAAACAAGAGAAAATTCAAAGATGTCTGCTGTGAGAAAGGTAAACTGGGGGCACCAACACCGCCCTTCCTTACCTACACAGTTGTCACACAGACTGCAGTGGGAGGTCCTGGGCGGGCGGAACATCTTGCAGGTGAAGCAGTACTTCAGCTTGACTACCTGTTCATTGATGATTATTTCCTTGGTGCGTGGCGGGGGACGGTAGCTGGAGGAGCCAGAACTGTCTGTGTGGTGAGACGGACTTGGGTGTAAACTGGGGACACACAGGAGGCTAAACCAAGCTTTAGAAACATTAGAATCTAAGTAACTAATAGAGTAATATAGTCACTGCTGGGTTGGTTAGAGCAGCATGACCCAGGTCCCTTCACAAAGTGCCATTTGTTTGACCCAAAACTGCCTCTTCCATTTGCACAGGGTGTCAGTAAGCAATTACCAGGTTCACTCAGGCTAAAATGTCAGAGGGGAAAACCTGGCAGCTCGTGTTTCAGCATTTGACTGCCACACAGCCGTTAAAGGAACGCTTAAAACAGCCAAGAGAAAGGATGTGACAGGAGTGAAACCACAGGGTCAAAGCTGCATAAACAAAATTTTGTCATGAGTGCAAAATCCTTGTGAAACCACAGTCAGAGCACTGTCATGTCATGGAGCATTATTTCCCTCAAAAACACTGAAGCAGATCAACGAGTCTTTTCACCAAGAGGGGACAATGAAGATGGCAGATATGAAGAACAATTCACCTGTGTAACACTGCTTAGAGTCCTTACAAATTTATTTTTAAATGACTTCAGAGTAATGGAGAGAACTGGATTTCTATAGCAAAGTCCAGGTTTGGCCATCTCACAAAATATGTTCACAGCAACGCTGAGAGGATGCCACCCATTATTAACGACCATCTACAACTTGTTTGTGCCTCCATAAAATATAGCTGGGCGCAGTTACCAACATTCAGGAACTACACAGGTTTTGTAATGTTTCACAATTTAAAGGACTGATGGCGCCAAGAGACCTTCAAGGTGGGTATCAGCAAGAAACTAAAAGCTAGCTAAACAATGCAGTTACAGGAAGTGTCCCAGCTTTGAGTTGAGTTTGAGCCCCAAGCAGCACAACAAAACAATTCTGTTCCATACCAGTTTTCCTGATTTATAATAAGAGTTTGGAACCAACCAGCACTGAGAAAATAATTACATACATACACAGTTGACAGAAAGTACATTTAAGTTAATTAAGTGTCACAACAGGAATCCCTCATCCCTTTTTGGGAATACGATTCACCAAAACACTCACCTAAGCAACACTGTGCCAATCCACCGTTACCATTTTAGAGATCAATGCAGACTGCAAAGAAACAGATGATTTGGAAACGCACAGAAGCACTATGTGGGAACTGGAAGGAGAGCTTCAGAACGTTCACAAAAGAAGTCCCAAAACGCACATGTTTGTGCACTCGTCACATATTCTCTGTGCTGCAGCCAACAGCGCCAGCTCCCTAGCTTTCCCTGTACTCAGTTCCTCACCTATGCGTTTCTCGATGTCAGCGGCTTCGTCCGGCGTGGCCCTGGGCAGGATGCCGGGATCGGTGAAGCTGGTCCGCAGGAGGGAGAGGACCACAAAGACCAGCAGCACTGCCCCAATCGCAGGGATGAAGCTGGTAAGGTGCACAACCAGGAATGGGCAGCTGAGAAAGGACACAAATGAGAGATTTGGAGACCAGGAAGAACACAGTGGAATTGTGTTACCCCTATGGACCTCATCTTCACCCATTTTCATATTTAACTGTCAACTAGGCAAATCTGACTTTAGAACATGGCTACACTAAAATACTTTCAGATTATTTGAAAAATGCCTAGGAGTGACAGACAGCACTATGAAAACTAAAGTAAGAAAACGTTAATGCTTTTTTAATCCCCTATAGAGCAGGCCTCAAAATTGCTTTTTTAGAATGCTTCACAGAAGTGATTCCATTGTGCAACAAGAATAATCCACAGATTTGTGGTCCATATTAAACTGGCACGTGTTGAGTTAATTTTCCCCAAATACTGTGTGAATTGAGGTAGTCATGGAGTCAACATTGGGGGGGGACCAAATCTGCCAAATTGCACCATTTTATTTTAATTTTTTACATCAATGTATTGGGGGGGATATGTGCCCCCACAATATATAATAATTATGCCCAGGAATTACCTACTCTAATGAAACACAAACAAGGAGATGTGCATTTTCTAGAATAGAGTAGAATTAAACCTTTGTAACCAAATACATCTCAAATACTAGCCTAAAGTATGACACAGCAGTACATAAGATTAGGAAAAAGTTGCAATGGGTTCACTTACTCGAATATAAAGAACAGGCAACTGGTGGCGAGGATAAGGCCAAGTGTCAAAGGAAGCACGCCGCTTTGTCGGGCAACTATGATGCGTCCGTCACAGTAAAAGCGATTTCTTCCAGGGAACACTTCCCATTTTCTCTGTGATCGCAGGATCTTTCTGGTACTCAAAGCCTGGGGGGCCGTTGGTGTCGAAAGTGTTCGAGGATCGATTTGTTGATACTCGCAATTTTTCATGCTTTAAATAATCTGATCAACCGAAGTGTTGTTTGAAATAAGAAAGGCCGAATATTATTACCGTTGGTTCAACATTAACGTTACTGAATTCGAGAACAGATCGAGAGATTACGATTGAATGCTTATACCTTTTTATATGGATGCTTCCTTGTCGCAGGTTCGCATCTAGGTTCGTAAATAATGCTATATCCCAGTATTAATACGCTAAATGAGATGTAACGATAACATGTAACCCGGTTATTGTTGTTGGTCCCAGCTAGCTAATTGACATACCTGCGTTTAGAGATCTTGCTACCCACTTCTATGAATACTTTACTTCCAATGACGTATGCGAGAGCAGTAACAATGCCTAGACACACTTCCCTGAGAAAAAACATCTCAAATATAAAATTATTGCATTTAAAAATTATTTACACACTACATAAACATCTAATACTCGATCGCACCCGTTTTCTTTACATTTTGAACTATGAAAAAGGCGATTTGTTTCCCAGGTGAGTGTAAAAGGTTATTCAGATCGGTTCAGCTAACAGTCTTGACCCACCATTAACTACGGAATTCCTGGATTCAGGCGGCGAAGTTAAGAAGGCAGCTACTTAAGTATCCACCTACCCATCTATCGTATTCCACCTTTCATATGTTGTCTGCAAAGGTGGGATAAAACGATATTTACTTTGTAGCCAAATAGCTAAAAATGGTCTTCGGTGAAGACTTAAGCCAGAGCCGCGTTAGTCCACCAAGTTTATTGGTTAAGCGAATCAGATACTTAAGATACCCACCGTTGATATAAAAATAGACGTTTCCTTCAGCTGGCTCCCAACCTAACTATTAAGGTTGTCATTAGCAGTAACCTTTGCCAAAGCCTTTTTCAAACATGGAGCTGGAACGTGTACTCCCTTTTGGTGACTCAAACTTGCACAACTAGATCAATTAATTAAGCTCAAGTAGTTGTCTATCGGTTCTGTTTCAGCAACCGCGAACAAAAATAATTACGACAGTTCCACCTTCCTGATTGCATGCAGCCGGTCTTGTTCTCGCGTGGCTTCCATACCACGCGTCTGCAAGCCAGAAATCTGTGGATAAGGTGGATCGTCTATATTGCAACATGTATTATATAAAAGTAGAAAGTTAATTCCTTATCTTCAAACAAAACGTTCGTTACATTTCTGTGCTTCCGGCACGTCCTGCCTCCTACAATTAAAGCAGGCTTCAGAATGTTGCATTCAGTATTGTTTTATTTTAGGCTGTATTTTTTCGTTTCAATCCTACATTACTACATACATTTATTATACATTAATCAGCGTGTTTTACATTTTAAAAGATCCACTGTGGCCAGCTAGGTCATAGTCCAATTTGTTTTGATAGATCTCTTACATTTTATCGTTTTTTAATTTATTTTACTAGTGAGAACATGCTTTAATCAATAAGAGTCTAAATACAAATATAATTCCATTGGCCCCCATTTGATGGCTTAGAGCCCGAAGCTGCGTTTTTAAAGCTAAAAAAATAATTTATTGATTAAAAACAAGCTTATTTCGTGTTACGATGAATTTCTGTGATAAGTTCACCTAGTCTACCCGGGCTGGTGAGAAATAAGGGCTCCCAATAGGGTCCTAAGTACCAAGTCAGATCCCTTTCAGGGTCCTCCAAAAAATGAAACCAGCCCTATGCTGAAGCTAATGTCTGAAAACAATTTCTGTCCAAACCCTCTGCATACATTCTACATTACAAATGGACATCTTTCTCTTACAGACAGACATCAAATTCTATTCAAAAACATCAACCTGAGACCGAACATGCTTCCATACCACTAGGATTCTGCCTTTGTTTTAAGGTTAGTACCTCCTTTTGTGGAACCTTTTCATAGTTTCTTCTTATGCTGTCTATTTACACAGCTTTTGCTTTTGGAGAAATCTGAATTCCCAAAAAGAATATATAATAATAATAATAAATATTATTATTATTTTATTATGATTATTTTTAGCATCATAAACATAACACCAGATAGAAGATTCAAGACTAGATCATTTTAAAGTGCTTGAAAAATGTATTTAAGTAGTTAATCAAGCATTTTCGTGCAAAAGATATACAGACCCTTAAGAGCATGGACACATTCTTGGCTTTTTAAATTAATATAACTAGTTATGTGCCAATACACACCTAATGTATCTTTAGACTCATCCTTGTGGCCTTTTTTCTTCCTGCTAATTTGTGACTCAAAACATAACACCTGTGTCATGGTGCTAGAGGTTCTTTTCTGGTCTTCCTTTGGCTAGTGACAGTACGTGTCTCACGTCCAGGGTGGATAGATAGTTTGGAGGTACCACTGCAGCACACTGGGGATTTGGTGTGAAGAGCAAAACTGCTGATTAGCTGCTGTTTTTTGCCAACAACAAAATAAACAATGCTCCTTATGATAATTTAATTCTGGGAAAATGAAACAAACTGTAATGCCACCCTGGAGCTGGCCGTCAAAAATCCAGGTGTCGGAGAACTGAGTGCAAAATATGACTGACTGCCTGTGAATTTTTGCAGATGTCGCAAGTTTTCTCAATGCTGTACAAATCCGAGGAACAGTGAATGGGCGTAAGAGGTAAGCTGCTCTCCCACGGACATGACGGGACAGGCCTCCAGCAGCAATCTGGAAATAATCTCCCTTACTGCCTCAGAGAAAACTGCAAGTGGTGAGGAAGCTTGGGCTGTGCTGCAGCAGGCTTGCAGTAGCTTATGTGGCTACTGTCACTGACTACAGGTTCTCAGCTCAAGATATGTTTGCATCCTCGGAGCGATACTGAGCGTACCAGACCATAAGCTCAGAGACTTGTTCTGCAATGGCGTTTGCAATCTCTGTGGCAGTTCTCTTTCTATCAAACCTGAAAGCTTCTCACAGCACGTGAGCTGAACCACTCCGCTTGAGCAACTCCATGTGTATTCTGCTGGCTGCCTTCTTCAGAAAGCTTAGAAGAGAGAGGCAACACACCCATATTGGTATTTTCTATCTTTGGCAGCCAGTATGACTGGGTTACTGTAAAGTTCCAGTGTAATTGCTTCAAGGAGAGCCCTGGCCAAGTCATAGAATTTATTCCGCTGTTTGAAGGAGGCATTGTCAGGTAACAGGCAGTCTGATTTTAGGAAGGAGGATTCTAGAAACAACGTCCTCTGCAACTTTGGAGACTATGTCTCATACAATTCTACTTTATGTTTTTTTAGTATGAAGAAGAAAATGTGCAGTGGATCAAAACTAAGACAAAATAAAATTCATTTTGGGAAATATTCATGGGATATATGCTGTTGAGCAAAGGTTTATTTTGTTTAGAAAATTGCTAAAAACTTGCTATAAAAAAATAATATTGTATCTAATTAACCACAAATACACAATAAACATAAAGCGGTGTTTACACATATGATTCAACATCATATCTGATATGGTAGTGGACATGCGATTGGTTGGCTTTTCTTCATGCTGATCCACATTTGCTCATTGAACTCTAATTATCTGCAATATTTCTTTAACTTCTTGATCCTCTGTGCCATTTTCTGGCATTTCGACTCCTTGATGCTCTCTGCAATATTACAAAGACCCCCAAGTGAAGAAATGCAACTGCTTTATGAATCTCACCTAAGACTAATTTAATTTTAGATGCTCCCACGTCAGGTCTAATGAGTCAGGAACTTTCAGATCACAATGCTTGGACAATGTCTTTGATGCTCATCTTACTGACAACTGGGCATGCAGCCTCATTAAAATCTGAAGCTTCGACAAGCTTCTTAATGAAAATGGAGCAGATGTTTGTAGCTAAAGAAGAGATTTTTTTGTCAGTGTGGGTCCCTTGAAAATGATGGGTGGGTGATGACCCACTTTCACTACCTGAAGTGGAAAGCAGGGAGGTTGCACTGGAGTGGAAAAATCTCACAAATGCTTTCCCAATAACTGCCTTGATTGGTTTCACTGCAACCTTTTTTAACTTTAACTGGAAGCTTTTATTCTGTTGCAGCCCAAAGGACAGTTTTGGCCAGCTTTCCTGGCAGTGATATATTTTTTGGAAAGAACAGGCTTTACCATCTGATCAGAGGACTTAGTAACAAATCTATCCATGCTGCTCTCAGATGACATGAATCCTGACACAATCTTATTGCCAGATTTTGTTTAGTTGCTCTAGAACGGTTTCAACAATATGACACACTAGCAAGCTCTCTGCTGGCTGTATGCTGTCTTCCTGAAACGGTCCCCCACAGCCACTTTATTGAGCTGTCTTTTAATCCTTTGGAATACACTGCGGAAAATCTCTATTGCATCAGGAATGAATCCGAGGGCTGACTTTACCATAACCAAATGATTTATGCCACCCAGGACGATCTTGAGATTGAGTAACAGGCTTTAAATTGTTTCTCTCTGAGTACAACCTCTCCATCCATACATACACTGTCCCTTTCTGTCTCTTTCGCAATGTTCTGCAAGATAACACAGAGGATTTAGCTGAAAATGAGCCCTATTTCCTTGAACATTGCCTCTCCTTCTTTTAAACTAGGGCAGGTTGGAAACAGCTGGCAGATGTGGTGTCCACCAAACAGCTTGCTCCTGAAATCTTCCCCTGCCCTTTGTGGACTTAGTGCTTCTGTCCATCTGTCACATAGCACAGTGTCTCATTAGTGGGCCTTAAGTCAGAGAAGCAGGAGGGCAGGTTAGATGGCCTGCTAGATGACTGACTAGATGGCATATCGTCCTGTCTGGGTATAACCTCCAGTCCCTCCTCAGTAATAATGCAGCTAACCTTCTCCAACACACTCTCCACCAATTCAGTGGATAACTTGTTGGTCCTTATCAGACATCTCTTTCGGTTAAGGTTTCGCACTATTTCTGGTGCCATATTGACAATCCCAGCCACACTTCCATTTCCAGCTTCCATCTTGACATTAGCCTTATCTGTCTTAGTAATTTTAGCCACCATCCCAACACTTAACATCGTAGTCCATCTCTCCATCTCTGTTTCCGACTTAATCACAGTATAAGCCAAATTGACACTAGTGTCAGACTCTTTATCTTTGGCAATTGTGGCAATCTCAGCCATTGGTTTCTTTGCTTCCATCTCAACGTTTGTCACTTCATTCTCAGCCTGAACGTCACCACTGACATGCTTAGTCTCACGCCCTTTTGCTTATCCCCTATCTCTATATCAATCATTGTGTTCACTGCTCCACGGATGACCATCCCAAATGATGCTGTTACGGACACACATGCAATTGGCCATTCGTCCTTGTCACCTGTCAATCATCATCGGCGCACCAGTTTCCGGACCAATCACGTGTCCTTCCGCTTGCACATAAAGCCCAGCGTTAATTGTTACACGTGGAGCGAATGGGGAAGAGTTTTTTGTCATTTGTGATTTAGTAGTAGTATGGAGATTTGTTCGTAGTTTGTTAATTAACTGTTAGTTACTTCGTTAGTGAGTTAACTGTGTGTGTCTAGTAGTGGTGCTGCTCCATGTTCGTTTGTTTGTTGTATTTGTTATTTTGTTATAATAAACAGTGTTTATTTTGTTTATACGCACTGGATCAACTACCACCTGAAGGGTCTTAACAGATGCTCTTTGTCTTCTTCAGCCGGCTGGATTTCTGGAGCTCCATGTGGTGTGTTGGCGGTGTTGGACAAGACCGCAACATTGTGCTTCTCAGGCCGTGCTGACAATTCCTGCATCTGCTGCTTGGCTGGGGGCGGGGCATGTTCATCCAGATCGAAGGATTGGGTGGTTTCAGTTGGGAGTGAGCCATTGTAAGCAGGCAGGTCTTTGTCTGGGTCCAGCAATTGATCGCACATTGAACGTTTCTTGTTGGCCTTCTCCACCATCATCTTCCCATCATCGACAATGGCGTGAAACTATTGTCATCTGTGTGGAAATCATGGCAAAACATTTACTCATAGTCTTTAACTTTTGACTAAAATATTGTTTACATGTTTGTGTTGAAATCCTTCTTAGTTTTAGTCAATGTATCCTCAATTTCAGTTGACTAAAATTATCACAAGTTGAATCACAGGAAAGTAGTGGAAATTAAGTACATTTTCAAATAGATAACAGAAATATATCGTATAGTTATGAATGTATACACAGTACTGTAAAAAAAAATTAGGCGCATGTAAAAAAAAAAATCTGTGAAGCGAAGATTCTTTCAAAAATAATTAAATGAAAGGTTTTAAAATATAAAATAAATAATATAAAGGGCAGTAAACAGTAAAAATAAATAAATAAATAAATAAAATCAATATTTGGTTTGACCACCCTATGCCTTTAAAACTACATCAATTATCTTAGGTACACCCGGAAGTTAGTCGTGCATTTAGGCAATCTGCAAGGAGATTGTTCCAAGCATCTTGGAGAACTTTCCACAGTTCTTCTACAGACTTTGGCTGTCTTTCTTGCTTATGTCTGTCTAGGTAATCCCAGACAGTCTCGATGATGTTGAGATCAGTGCTCTGTGGATGCCATACCATCTTTTGCAGAACTTCTTATTCTACTTTTGAAAAATCTTTGGAAATCGGGTGCCTAGGATGTTTGCACAGTATTGTACTTTTAGATGCCAATATAATTTACACTGGTTAATATTTCATACAATAATTCCACAACTAATTTCCAAATATTCAAAAGATTTTATACAAGCATGTAGTTGAATAGTAGCACTCACCAGAAAAATCGTAGTATAGCCAGTCGTAACTTACTCTAGCCCTCAATGCTCTCACTGTTTTCTTTTACTGTTCCCCTTCTTTTTTAAACCATCCCAGCACCTCTCTCCCTTTTGCTCTCTTGCCTTCATGCTTTCAACTCACATCACCTGCTTTATAATGCTTGATGACGGCCTCCACCTCCTCACAGCAGCCTAAGTCAAACTTACCCTCCTTTGGCCACTGTCACACACCTGTTGTTCTTTTATTCCACTTTCCCATGCACTTCTGAATATATTTCTGATGTTCTGGGTGCTGATCTGATACTGTCTCCATGGGGGTTATCCTCCCCGTCTCAGCAACACTCCTCACCATCCTTCCTACCCTTGTCCCCATGTACCCCTGTCTCGCACTGTTGCGCAGCGATCTGGGAATTTCTGGCTCTTCGTCTGATTCCCTAGTCCTTATCAGCACTATGATTTTCTCCATGCTAACACCTGTTTTATATTTCCTGTTTCAAATTCTAATTTCAGGGGAGCCGTCAGGTTGCGGCATTCTCCTAATGTCTGCCCACTTGCCTGTTTCCCACTTGACACAATCATGGATTTATTAGTAGCCTCTCGCGTCCTTGAAATGCAAACCCCTACGGGACTCCAAGAACCGGTGCCAATTCTAAAACCGTTATCCCCTCTGGATTCTCACACAACAAATCTAGGACTGTTGCCTATGCTCGCACTGTCCACACTCGCTTTAATAAACATTCCCACTGTATATTTGGAAAGTCTGCTTGCACCTGTTGCAAATTAAACCACTTGGTAAGCTAACAAAGCTTTAAATGTATCTCCTGTATATCTTGGTAGTACTCCTTTCTGTAAGAGTCTCTGTAAGTCCGCTCTTACCAAAATTGTGTCCTAATCCCCTGTGTTTCTATATCGCCCATTTATTATTACAATTTTTTAACTAACCATCCATCTAATACATGCAACCCACAATATCACAAATGAAATCTCTAAAAATATTATTGTACCCCTTTGTGTATTTCTTATGATCAATATTGCCTCAGAGAACTCGTCTTCTATCCTGCTTGGCCCTTCAGCGAGGGCGTACATCAACAGCACACAGACAGCAAACTTCCACACAGAAAAAGCATATGGTTATAACCCAGCAAAAGCCTTCAGTTTCAGCAAAAACGCATACAGTTAACATCCAAAAAAAGCGTACGTTTTCGGCATATTCTGCAACCCTAATTCACACATAGGCCCCATTCAACGCATTCTCGCACATTCACACCTCTTCTGACCAGTGTCGCTATCCACGGCAGCGACTTTATCAAGGATTAACCACCTGCCCATGCAGGCCATCTCCTGATACACTTCCTCAACACAGGAGAAGCGGTAGCCACAGGGGTTATGCCTTTTATTCCCTGCCCGTTCAGACTTCTTTTTGATACACTGTTGCCACTGGCATGCTTTTGGGGGGTCAGGCCTGGGACATACTGGATCTTTTTCTATGTAAAGCGTCTTTGTGACATGGCAACATGTGAAAAGCGCTGTATAAAAATAAAATTGATTGATTGATTGATACAGAAGGAGAGCGGTAGGCAGAGTACTTCCTGCCCGTTCAGACCTCCCTTACCCCCAAGGGAGCGGTAGCCACAGGATTCTATTTATACTTGCCCGTTCAGACCTCCTTTACTCAAAAGGAGCAGTAGCTACAGGTTGTTTGCACTATGCCTGCCCATTCAGACCTCTACTTTGATCCACAAGGGAGAGCGGTAGCCACAGGTTTCCGCACACTACTAGTCAGTGTTCCCCGTCCGTAGCGAACCTCACATTCAAGGTACCTCATCTCACACAACACTTCACAACTGCATACAGCAAACTTCCAACAAACATGCACAAATAACATCCCAGCACACAATTAACACATTAAGCATCCGCTCAGACATTTTTCACATACATACATAATCACATCAGATTTCACTTTAGTCTTTGACTTACATTTACTTTTTTACTTCTTCCTTTTTCCAATTCATCTAGATTCTTTGGAGAAGAGGCTTAGTACTGCCTTGGCTCGGGCAGATACACACTGCCCTCGAACAAAACCAATTCAGATTTGTAGAAAAAGGCTCTGCTTACCTTATTGTTGTGGCCACCCTTGGATTCAATAGACAGCAGTTCCGTCCAAGCGTTCGGCTCCCAGCCTCTCCTGGCTGGCTCGCCAATTAAATGTGGGAGAAATAAGCCTCAGCCTGGGCCAGTAGGCCAAGTGTCCCTACCACACTTTAATAATTTCACCATGCAAATAAAACAAATAATTAATTAATTCTGGTGTAATAGGTTTATTGCTTTGGATCCAAGGCAAACAGCAAACCGGGCTGGTCCTGCGCAGAACAGTCCAGTTAACAAAAACACCAACAAAAACGACGAGGACAGACACACAGACAGACATGACAAACAAAAACACACGACAAGACAAGACAAGACAACAGAGAAAAAGAAAAGAAAAGACAGGACAGACTAACAGACAAAGACCTATGTGATCTATGCGCATCCTTTTTTATGTTGTCTTTCGACCTCTCCTAATATGGAGCTCACTTCCCGACCCCTCCTTTCACCTTGTCCCATTATGACCCCGTTATTTTCACACACCATTATTTCTTATCCTGATCTTACTTTGCATTCTTCTATATCTGCTGGCCTTCAATTTCCCTTTCCGGTACACCATTATCTTCTTGTTTCTTCCCAAAAACTGGCCAGTGATCCATTACATCATTGTTTTCTGTGCTTCTCTTAATCTTATAAAAATAATTAGTTAGCTCGCCAGTACATCTGTGCTCTTATCCAATCTATCCATTTGTGCTTTGTGGTTCTCATAAAGTGTATGTGACTGGTTACATTTCTTATAAGTGGCTAAATTCTTGATAAATATTTTAATATTGCTTTTAGAGAATGCACATTGCATATACTACGCTTTATTATAAATTTTTTCCACAGTTATCTGGGTTAATAACAGCTGTATACGAGCAGTTGTCTCAGAGTCGGGTGCGAAAATCTGAGATCAACTTTGGAGGGGAAAAGTACATGAAATTCCTGAGGGGGACACCAAAAGTAGTGCTGTTACACATTGTTGTAATATGTTAAATGTATATTGAGGAACTATAATTACGACTACTGGATAATTGACAGGTAGTTAACTAAGGTTTTTCCCAACTTGTGGAAATGTTTTAATCATTATAATACTACTAATACTAATAGTTATAGCAGAGTTCCTTATCAGTCCAGTACATATGCATGTCATACAGTATTCGGAGTGAGTGATTTACACGTCATAAAGAGTGACGTGTAATTCAGTGCAGTGAATATGACGATTGGTGACGGTTATAAATGTGTTTTATTGAATTGATTTGTAGAAGTAATGAAACGACCAGCATATCCTTTGTTTGAACTACTTACTTGAGGCGCGGCACCATCGGCAGACTCTGTCAAATTCCCAAACATGCACTGTACCGGCATCGCGTGCCACTGCTGACGCCTGGGGTGGGAGGCAGTAGGTCAAACCAGTGTTAATCAAAGGGCGGGGGGTCGCAATCTATTGAAACATAAAAACGTGCATTTAAGTGTCTATAACCAGCACAAGTGCTTTCATTGCATATTATTATTGTTATTGAAATTACATAGTTATGGTTAGAGTCATAAACTGGGGGTGACAAATCAATTTTTTCACAGGATGGGGGGGTCGTGTCCCGCCCGGCCCACCTGGCATTTCCTCATGTGTGTAGTAGGCAGGCAGTATGAACAAATGCTCTGTCAGGCACCCCATCCTTTGCTTACGGCCATACCACCCTGAACACGCCCGATCTCGGAAGCCAAGCAGGGTCGGGCCTGGTTAGTACTTGGATGGGAGACCGCCTGGGAATACCCAGTGCTGTAAGCTTTTCTTCCTTTTGAAAACGAAGAGGCGCTGTTTCACAGAAAATTTTTAATATCTGCAGTGGTTTTGGCTTTGTTTTCTGTGTTTTGTGAACACCTCGGTAATTACGACAGATGGGAAAGACACTGGAGTACTACATGAACCCTTACATGAACCATCACTGTCTTCTGTTCACCTGAGTGACGGATTGCATATTTATAGCAAAGGAATTGTGGAAACTTACAATTAAAAAACAAAAACAAAACGGCCTTATACCATGGAAACACCTGAAGAGATTATAAGTAGCCCACCAAAATGTAATGAGATACTTTACAGGGTTATAACAAGCTCGTTGTCACTATAAAAAGTTCCCATGTGTACTCAATTTATAGACATTTATCTGAAGCCAGATGAAGCTCAATCTGGCAGTGGGTTGGGCTGCGTTCGCGCTCTCCCTGTTATGTTTCTTGAACACAAGCTGGACTTTTCACAGGGTGCGTACTGTAGGTTACCGCT
>JAOYSI010047316.1:28847-49161 GCA_025775065.1 Hiodon alosoides | reverse complement strand
AGACAGACAGACAGACAGACAGACAGACAGATGTGTTCATTTGAGATTAATGATTCTTGTAATGCCCCTGGATAGCCTAGAATGGTGTCCTTTAGCTCAAACAAATCTGCTGGCACAGTGGGAAGCGGGAATAAGACTGAGTGATTAGAACAAATTGGTGTCTTGTATGACAACCAACTAAAACTTGATACGCAATTCACTTCACTGAATTGCAAATCAATCAAGCAAGTGGAACTACACTACAAGAAGCACCCCTACAGAAGAGATTGATTGCCCAAACGGTCAACCTGACCATACAGAGGACCAGGAAAATGTGCACACTTCAATTTATTGTCCATTTAAAACAAGACACTTTAACTACAACAATTAAGGATGAGTAGCGCGTTCTGCTCAACATTTTGGTCCCTTTATTAGTGTTACCACATTTCAAACAACAAAACAGCCATGGCAATTCAATTACCAGATCTAAATATCACGTTGCTAGTAAGACAAATAAAAAAAGTACAAATACAGTGGGGAAGGCAGGAAAGAAGAGAAAATATAATACAGACAATGTAGAAACAAAAATTCAGACAAACCCTCTATCTGAGGAATCTTTTTCTCTTAATTTACAACGCAAAACCTTTATTTCTCAGTTTTAACCATTAATGTGACCCAAAGCTAATAGCAACCTTGCTGTGTAAGAAATAAATAATGCTTCTTTGCGTAAAAATTTAGTTTAGCACTTTGTACAGAGGAAAACCTTATTGTGTTCAATCCTTCACGCCAAGGTCTTCAACAGCAAAAGGCAGTCAAAAGTACAGTTTTTTGGGCAAAAAAAGAGGATTTAATCTGCATCTGTGTTCTGTTGTTGTGACCGGTTATCATGACCAAAACCAAAGCTGTTTGCAATCATGACATATTGTTCAATTGCGGTGTAGTGTGTAGACGGTTCAAAATATTACATAAGCGCAGATAAAAGTGCAAAAATGCACGTAGAGCAAATCCTGAGCTTCCTGTTTATTTCACTACTGTGGTTGGTTGTTGGTATGTATATAATATTGTCGAATTAAACTTGTTTGCACATCCAAACTCAATCATGAGCATTAGACATGTTTTCCAAAGGGCTACTTCAGGTTTACTCTGTGTATTGAATGGTGCAAATTTGGCACAATCAGATAAAGCAAACGGGGAGGAGAATTTACACGTACCGAGGTAAAAGGAGTTTTCACAAAATAAAGTGCAAATCACAGAATGACAGCAAACCCCAACAGAAAACCCAGTGGAAAGTGATGTTAGGCCCGGTCTCCACAGCATTAGTTTCAGCTCATGCAGTTTAGTCACGAGCCACACCAGTACTGGATATCTAGACGTCTGATTGTCCGCATGGGCGCAAGAGGTCACTGAACAGCACGCTAAAGGAGATGAGCCACGGAACCAACAAAAACCCAGCCTCCCGCTGATCGTTCACCGATGGCCTGAATGTACTGATGGTACAGGAACCATGAAAACCAAAGTACAAAATATTTACTGTATATATCTGTGTTCGTGTTGCTTTGTCTTAAATGGGTATGAAAAGCAAAGCCACAAAAGCCCAGGAGAGTCGGGCTGGAATCTGCCCAGCTTGCCTTTTCAGTCTCCTGGCTTGGAGTTTGGCTGTAGGCATTTTTTATCTTATTAGATTTTTTTTTTTTGTTTGTTTTTTTGCTTTGCTTTTTTCTCTGTTTTCACACCGAGGGGATAACATTCAAGGCATATATCTAAAAGGAATTTACTGTACAAGATCACATTACAGCCCAGGATGCACGTGTTGATGCCGGCCATTGAAGAGAGGCTAGGAAGGAGATTTATTCACATGTCTTTTAAACTTTACAATTTCAGGGGCTCCAGTCTTGTGGTGGCACACGTTTCACCACATTCTTTTTAAGGTTGCCCTCCGTCCTTTCCCAGAGCCTCCCTGCGGTTGTCTTTGCAGTGTTTCTGCAAAGTGCAGCGCTGCTGTTTCCAGAGTCTTCATTCGCTCCTCCAACCGCTCAAAAAGAGCTAAGGTTCTCCAGAGCAACCTCGTAGCAGAACTTGTACTGCTCCTGAAAGAATAAAAATAAAATAATAAAACCGATATCCGCCAACATTAATCGTCTGTTAACTGTATTGTGCTGCTAGGTATGATCTTTTTTTCTTTTTTCTTTTTTTATTAGTTTTTTGATTTGTTTCAAATTAGCACAGTGTGCTTATGAGGAGCTTAAAATGGGAGCGTGCCGCTAAAGGGGGGAGATGAGAATCGAAGTGAGCTGACGCCGCTTACCTCAGCTCCGCAGGAGTGAAGGGAGCAAACCACATTCATTAATGCTCAATAAGAGCCAACGAGGGCCAAAAGGGAGGCAGGACACGTGTGATGATGAACGGATCTAAGCATCCAGACCTTTACGAGTTCAGAAGCCGGAGTATCAAAGTACTTCTGCTACCCTAGATTCCTAGATCTTCGCGAACAGAATGTAAGAGCACCTAAGCAGACTTTCCCATGAAAACACAAGTTTTCAGAAGTATGACTGGCAACTAAGTGGAAATGTTCCAACAGGATGTCATACCGCGATCGCTGTCTTGTTTCAGTGCATGTGGAAATAATTACACACGGCCGAAACAAGCAAATCTGCTCACACTTTTGAACACGTTAGCTGATTGTTTATTACTCTGTGTGCATGTGTGGATGTTTAGGAGTATTTCAGATACAGTTTATTACAAGTTTGTTATATTATAACTATTTTTTAGTAATATATTGTTATATAGTATTTTATAGTGGGGCTGTTATGCATTATAAAGATTTCAATTGTTTCTGTATTATTTCTTTGCCAATGACAAAGAACATAAATGGAAATCCCCCTGTGCATTACAAATGAAAAATGAATTGTGAACTCACACTGCACAAGTAATTATGGCTGAAATGTATAAATGCATGAACCAAACTGGCCTTTCTGGCTCTGAGACTGGAGGCAACATTTGTTCTGATTTTTTTCTCTCTCATGAAGATATGTCAGTTGAATTGTGACTGATTACTTTTGCTTATGTATTGAGCAGTTGCTTATGTATTGGGGACAAGGGGTAGGCGCCGTGTGTCTTCATTCCCACCTCCCATAGATCTAAAATATAGCAACACCATAAAAATGAAAAATGTACTGCTATTTAGTGGACAGTACTTGAAAGTCTTCTCTGTTTGGTAGCTGAGCGCTAACGGGCCAGTAAACAATGGAAGCAGCAACTTACCATGGTCTCCACCATGTTAGACTTGTTGTTTCTCAGGGTCTTGACAGTGTGGAAGACGTCCACAATGTTCTGCTGCTGGATCATCTCGCTAATGCTACAGATGGCACAGAAGGTACCACTTCGCCCGCCTCCGGTCCTATGGAAACACAAGAGGGACCTTCCTAACACAAGACGGAGAGGTATCGGACGTTGGTACGTCGCTACATCGCGACCGTAGAAAACCATGTCAGCTGTACTGCTTGGAGTCACAATGTGACCATCGACGTAAAACAAAATAGTCAGAGAAAATATTCAGAAAAGAAAGAAATACTGTTTTATTTCTTTTTTCCCCCCACCAAGTTCTCTCAGCAGGCAGTCTAAAAGGCTTATTAAAGGTTAATAATTACTTCAGGTAGCATGTGAAGACCAGGCTGACCCCAGCTCACCGCTAGGCGGTAAAGTATCAGGCTTCAGTGATGCAGAGCTCACGCAGTAGCAGAATCAATGACTGCCTGATTGGATCGGTACCAATGAACCAGCGAACGTAGGTCTGTGTTTTGTGCTAAAAAAAAAAAAATGGCACCAAGCACTAATCAGCGATGTCTTACGGCTGAGGCTGTTTCTCGAAATCAAATTACATTATGGATTTTCCACCACGGTGGTACCCTTTTCCGTCTCTCTTTTTCAGGTCAATTTATTCCGACCCGATATGCAGCACCGTTGTCCAAATCATTTGGAAGAAAAATTGTGGGGGAAAAAACCCAAAACCTGGTAAGATGGAAACACACACACACACATCGAGCTAGGAAAATGAAGCGAGTCTTAAGATTATCCAGCTATAAAAAGGCAATGACAGGTGCCTTTTGTCAATCTTGGTTTTACTGTAAAGCAAGTGAGCAGAAGCCTGAGCAAATGGGAAATGTTCTTCTTTAATATTTACATATTATATATTTTTTGTCAGTATTCCTAACTTAGTAGTAGTAGTGCATTTTGTGTGCATAACCTATATAACCTTACATGTGCATGAATAACACCAGAAGCTGGTTTACCACTAGAATAAAGATTAGCATTCAAAAATTAGGAATTGAGGTAGAATGAACCCATACAAAACGGCCACAACAAAGAATTCACTGAAATGCCCAAGACTATTTTGATTCCCAAAAAGGGAAGGCAATTTTTCTTTCTTAAATGACATATGGTATAAACTATGAAAAATGTTTAAATTTGCTGCATTAAATGATGAAAACAATGGCTCTCAGGAAATCAAGTTCTCACTGTATTTTTCTTCAACAAATTGCTATTATGCAGTGAATTTCAAAACAGTGTCAAGCCATATTTTAATACATCTGTTTTATTTATTATTATATGAAGATTTTGTATATACGCAATTCACATTGGAAACAAGTCTGTCTTCATCTCGGGGGGAAAATGACAGTGTATTAAAAAGCTTTGATTGCATCATGCCAGTTAATCACTGCTACAACATTTTCGGGGATGGTGGTGAACAGCAGACTCACAGGCAGTGCACCACAGTACGTCCATCTCCTCCATCGTATTGCTCCTGCCACTTAGCCAGGCGCCGCACCAGCTGTAAGATGGAGCGCTTTGACAGCGGGGTGTCACGGTACGCTGGCCAGCCAATGAACTGGAAATGCTGCACCAAACGGTAGCCATCCTGGGGCTGCGGAGAGATCCCATCATCACGGACGTCATCATCATCAACATCATCATCATCATCATCATCATCATCATCATCTTCATCATCACCATTATCATCGTCTTATACTTAATTAAAATATCCCTCATCTACTTCAACTATAAAACATCTTGCAGTATATCTTAGTGAAAGTTAGCGCTGTCTAAAGTATACCTTTGATTATTTTTTCTTTCGAACAAACTCAAAGTGTGTTATTTTTGTAATTTGTCAAGTATGTGACTTGTTCAGAGCCTAATAGAGACAGTATTGGCACGGGCTGCCTTCTGTGGTGTTTGTAGCTATGAGTAGGAGGATAAATGGAGATGTCAGCTTTGGGCTGGTTCCTGGACCCGTGTCGAGTGTGTCTCACTGCGCTGACGGAGCCATTTCACGGCAAATTTGTGACGCCGCCGCGTTTTCGTGCTGGCACGGAGCTCAGCGCTTGACAGGATGGGCAGTAAATCCGCCTTGTCACCACCAGTTAGGTTGGGCCATGTGAAGGCAGATGCTACGCTAACAGGTCCACGCGACCACTAAAGCAGAGCGAGGTCTTTGGCTTTGACAGAGAACGTCGCTAATCGACTGGGTATCAGTGTTTCTCTCTTTCTATGGGCATTGGCTCATAAGACAGAGACCGAGGCTCAACACGTTAGCACGATTAAATATGTGAATCTACACTCTTAATTCCTGCTGCCTCATGTGGCCTTAAATAATTGAAAGCTACTAGGCTGTCTATGTACCTTGACTGTAAATAGTTAATTAGAATGCCGAACGCTAGGTTTATTTTTTTGTAATTAAGGTTTTGAATGTAAATTTCAGTAACTGGGATGTTACTTTTCTGGACCTCATTACTGAATAATTAACCATCAACCATAATTGAACTCAGCCGTGTTTTGGCAGTGTTGAGCACATTTCTGGTACCCGTGCCATGTTGCAAATCCTGAAGATTCTGTTGATGATGTCCTCGTCAATGTCAGCCGAAATAAATTCCACTTGTATCGGACCATAACAGCAGGAACTCTTTTCCGGCCAGTACTGCATACAGAGCTGTGGAGACACACTCACTTTGTCATAAACATTGGCGCCATCGGGGACCGTATTTAAAAACCTACGCTGAACCTTCGAACGGCCATAAGATCCAGAGTACATCACTAGCGAGAATGTAAGAGTTGAAATTACTGATGTATTTCATTTAATAAACCTTAACTTTCCAAGGTCTTTATGCTGCCAAGAAACACCAGCTGATCATTATGTATCTTCTTGCAAGTGTTCTGCTAAATAGGTTTTATTTATAAAAACCAGCCACGTCGAAAGAATGCGTACAACCTTTGCTACCTGTGTCTGGTTTTATTTATTTTTGCCTAAGGTCAAACAAGCTCTACAAGCAACTAAAATTCAAATGAGTCATAAATGAATCAATGGAATGTTCTATTTACCTTGAGAAAATAACATATAATATCAGCTTAGAAAGCACTGCATTATTACAATTTAGAGTAATATCCATGATGTGCTCTGTGCTAGAGCGTAAGAGTATTCATTATTCTTCATCCGCATGCCTCGAGATATTGAGGTGTTTTTTGGGGGGTTTTTGGGTATGTTTTGGGCAGAGGTCAAACTTCAGACAAATAACAGTCTTAAATGGTAGGGCCAATAACAGAAAAAATGCTCACCGGGACAGAGCTGCCACATACCTGTGCAGCATCCATTTCATTTAGCATCACTATAGACGAACAGTTGTAGTCGAACACCAGCCTCCAGAAGTCAGCGATGGTGTTGGGCAGAGGGTGCTGTGTAACTATGAAGGCCGCCGGCTGTTTATGGCTCTGGAAATCAATAGGACAACACTTAAGCCTGCAGCACAGACCATCGACGTGGGGGGTGGGGTATGCGCGGACGCCGTAGCTCGGTTGCCAAATGCACAGGACTCCTGGCGAAGGATTGGACACAGCAATGGCCCTGCAGAGTGTTAATGCCACAAGGCCATACGGAGGCACTGCATTGGCTGAGATGCCCTGGATTGGTAACAGTGTGATAACAGCTGTGATAAGCTATTAATGAGTTTCAGGCATAGATTAAACCAAAAGGTGGGCCCTAGATTATCTTGTCAAAGTATTTATCGTATCAAAACTATCAACGGTAGTGCTTCTTTAGTACTATTTCCGCTTTATGTTACGTTTATGTCAGAGAGCACACCGCGCAGCTCCGCGAGGGGTCAGCGGGTGTGGACAACGGCAGGTCACGCCGGTCGCACACTCACATCCATGAGAGCAGCGTTGATGTAGTTGCTGGACTCTCCGTCGACGGAGATGAGGAAAGGCAAGCAGCGGTCAACTGACAGAACGTCCATGCTGCGGTTCTTGTCGTGGTTCCGAGGAAGCAGTCCCACACTGCAGTCTTCGGGCCGCACTCGTGGGGTGACGATGTTCAGCGTCTTCAAAATACACACGGTTTATTTACCCTTTACTCACGGTTAGCGGCAGTGCACCTTCTTTAAAAAAAACATTGGTTTAGTCTAGAGTGAAAAGAGCACGTGTGTTGTCAGCTGCCGTAAAATGTTACGATCTCTTCTGTAATTCAGACTGCCCCAACGTCAGCATTAGGGCCAATAACAGGGGCCAAAAACAATGAAATGTATTATGTAAGTTAGTGAGTTGGGGGAAGACTTTCATTATACCTCATGACAGAGAGATCTAATAATCTCCTCTGCTTCAGAAGGTAATGATGTGACTTAACACTCAAACTTCTCTCACTCTGTTGAAAAGGAATGAGAAGGGGTCAGTGATTACAGGGGGTGGTGGCTGTTACCTGGAACTCGTCTTTGATCTGGCTAGAGTTGGTTTGGGGGTCCAATCTGCTGATGTTGTAGTATATTGCCCTGAATTCACAGACTGGAATGGCCGTGTTTCCACAAAGGCAGGCTTCCAGGATGGCGTCATGGACAAAGACATACTGCTCCTGCAACAGAGCATGGTGATTTCACCACAAACTGGGCCACCTGTTTGCAGGGGTGGGATGCTTGCTGTTGTTTCTTCTGTCAATCATTGTCTGCACACAACTGTGGATTTTATTATTTAAAAAAAAAAACATATGCAGAAAATGATGACTTCCAGACAGAAGCAGATATGTTTTCTTGTAGACAAATAAATAAGAAAGAAATATATATCTTTTGCGGTATGATATATAGTGGCGAAACACCTAAAAGGGACCTTAATTGTGGTTTAAAAGACGTTTACATCTTTAATAGAGCTTACGTGTGCATCAAGCAACCGGTATTATATAAACGAGAAAGCAGGTCTTTACCATGGATTAGATTTCCATTTTTTTTTCCCTCAACAATGCTGAAAGCTTAAGGTTTTTTTTCAACGTTCACTGTAGTACTTTGATTCAGATTTAAATCCACTGAATGCTGACCTCCCTATCCATTACTGAAAAATGTGAATGCATCTCAAGCGATTAGGTACTTTTGTTGTTTTGTGTAGGATTACCACTGTAATTGTGGGGTGTACTGGCAAAAACTGCCACACACCGACAGCGTCACGTTAACTATCGCGGTGCGTTTTAATCCTGCTCACGAGGACGACACTGCACTTTAAACGAAATCTGCTAAAAACCACCAATGAGCTGACACAGGACTGGTAGGTTGTGACCCCAGGAAAATCATTTTGCAAACACAAAAGATACAATTGTGCGTTTCAGCCTGCAATTTGATTCCAAAGGTGAGCTTTAGGTGGCGAATTCAGGATTTACTGATAGAATGCACTGCATTAAGGGAGATATAAATGAAATATAATGCTAAGTCATGATTACAATCTATTTTTTTGTCTTGGAAGGATATCTCAGCAGAACTTTAGTCCCACAAAAATAGGGAATGCTTATGCTACAAATATGGCTCAAAAACATATCTCTATCTTTTGGTTTAGCTTAGCTTAAGAAAGTATTAAGTGCTTGTAGATGTCTAAGTGTTTATTGCATTGAAGTTTAATCTTCACTTTTTTTTTTCACTTCACCTTTTGTATCGTGGAATAAATTAACAATTATCAAACCCCGGGCTGGGTTGCTTTAAAGTGCTAATTCTGTCACAGGCCCTCTTCCACACCGCTTGGATGAAGGTGTCAGAGTGAGAGCTGTGTATTCCATCCGTGCGTATTCCATCACAGCGTTGACTGACACGTAGAGGACGAATACAGGAAAGTGCCAATGATCAGGACAGGCTATTAGGCTGTCAAGGCCCTGAACTCTCCGTTAGGGAGTACGGCCAGATCTGCTCCTCTACAGGATAATGGGAATGATTAGCAGCAGCTTACAGCCACACCCCCTCAGCATTTCAATTGACCAGACTTGCTTAAGTAATCTTCTCCTTAAGCACACTGATTGCTTTTTTGGGGGTTTTTTTTTCCCTCAGTGGTAATCCATCATATTTTCCACCATGACTTTATTTCCCCCAAGTACACTAACCACGAGGAAAAATCTCAGTAATGACTACGGGTCCATTTGCAGTCTGGTCCAAACACATTGGAGTGGTCTGTCTCTCCACCTACCTCCGTCTGCACCATGTTAACCCTCTGGGAGCGTAGCTCCCGGATGCAGTTGAAGATGTCCACCACGCCTTCGTTCTCCGCCATGTCCAGCATTATGTCCACGGCGATGAAGCAGCCCGTCCTGCCGGCCCCCGCACTGAGGAGAGAGGCACACATCCCAATTAGGACAGACCGGGGGGAAGACCGGGGGGAAGGTAGCTCGTGCCCCTGATACATGAAAGTAGAGCCAATCAGTCCGAAGCGAGGGCACGGAATCGCAGGATTTGGCAGAGCGAGGGGAGACGTGAAATGTGCAGCGCGTTCAGGAGCGGCGACGGGAGATGGCCACTTTGTGTCCCGGGGAGAAAGCAATATGCTATAGAGAAACAAAGACACGGCAGTTAACCAAAAGAGCGCAGGGGAGAGCGACAACAGGGGACTGCTGCCAGTAGCCCTGACCCTGGTGTTAGGTGTTAAGGAAACACACACAGACCACAGGTGTTGGGATTGGCGGCACGAGGGGAGGGCTGCACATCCATCATTTACGATGGAGCAGCCTGACAGCTTGGGCTATCGCGCTCAGCCCGCTCGGTGTCTCCGCACTCAACAGATTGCCTGTCAGCCGCTGTGATTAATGGTGTGACTGGCAAACAACTTGGTCTTGGCAGGGCCTCGCGGCGAAGAAATGCCTGAGGAAATTAGTAATTACTTTGCAGCCTTTCAGGAGGCTCACTGTGTGGGCAAACCCTTATCTGTTGGACTTCATCAGCATGGTCTCCAGTCCTCCGTCACCTCCGACATCGCGCTGAAAAGCCTAGGGGGCAAAGCTATGGGGCCTATTTTATCCCACAAATGATAGTGAGACCACATAAAAAAATGTTTTTAAAATCTAACATGATTAGTGAATTGGAAAAAAATTATTATTTAACCGCAGCTCTTAGCATAAAAAAGCACAGACATTGCTTCCACTCTCTTTCTGCAGATGAGAAAGCAGGCTGCAAAAAAAGTGACCCTTAAAGTGAATTTAAATAATGCTACCCATTAAGGGTGAGGAGAGAGTGGCCGAAAGTTATAACCTTTAAGGTATTTCGCCATCTCAATATTATAGTAATAGAAGAGTAGTCAGAGTCTGCCCACAACCAGCCTCTTCACCCCCTTTCCGCACCCTTTCCAGCGAGAGATGTAACAGGCAGCTCTCCGTACTTTGGTGTCCCGAAAAGAGTCGGAACGGCTCCCGTTTTGCACCATGAGGCATTGAAGGACATGTGCCCAGAATTTCAACTCATGAAAAAAATCCAGAGTAGCAGCATTAAAGAGCTGGGTTCCTTTAATCCCTGTTCCACAACTAGATACGCCTGCGGCTTCTGGTCACTTGTCTGCTTGGACAAACAATGCATGCAAAAAAAAATCTTATTTCCAGTGTTTTACTGGATGTGTGACTGGATATGGTTACTAAGCTTGCTGTACAACTGTATTTATATATATATATATATATATATATATATGTTTTTGTTTAGTTTTTTGCTTGAGGCGCTCGTTTGCCCTTGTTGAGTGTGGCAACGGAGCCATTGTTGTTGTTCTCTCTGGTCATGTGACACTCCTCCAAACCCTCAAAGACCGCGGAGCCTCCCAGCGAATCCAGCTTGCGTACGGTACCTGCAGTGGACCACAATGGGGCCGGCGTCAGGCGGGTTGAGAAACTTGACTTGACGGACAAAGCCAAGGAGGCCGGTGGCGTAGCAGGGCACGCCGTGGTCAGGCCAGCTGGTGAAGTGGAACTGCCGCATCTCTCGGATCTCGTGGTGGCCCTTCTGAGAGAAAGCCAACAGGTTTGATAACGGCACACACAAAGGAAATCTAAGCCAAGCTAAGCTGATCAACCGAGGGAATAAATTATAAGGTTGGTTAATTTCAGACTCAGAGCTCCACATATCTCACGTAAGAATTATGCTCACAAATAAATGGCTCTGTTCCTTATAAATTTAAAATCAAATATAGTTTAAAAAATTACATATACATTTTTTTTTAAACTTGCTCTGCTGTGGAAATATCGACCATCACATAAGAAGATGGCGTCTATGTGGCCATACACAGTTATTCTCAGAAAACAATTCCCCTCTTCACACCTTCACTTCCTAACTGGATAATTGCAATTTGGGGTTGTGAGCTGTTAATCCCCCCTGCCTCCATCGATATGCCAGAAAACCCACAGGCCTGGTGAATACTTTGTTGTCAACTCAGTGTGCGGACATCAGGTTGCTGACACTCTATCACACAGTGAATGGTAGTTAAATTCAGTTAAGCAGCTGAAGTTGTGAGTTCAAGCTTATCTACCCAGCAGTAACAGATGTGTTCTTTAAATCTCGCAGTATGGCACGTTCAACTAATCCCCTCCAATAGATCATTTGGGTTTGTTTTCAATTTGTTCCCAGCCCTTGAAGCGATTCCGCTCAAATATATTTAGACACAAAGGTGTGCCCTGACCGTGACCATGAATTGGATCACGGCAGTTATGGAGAATTGATACATCATAGATCAGATACAGTCGTAAACGCCTATATTGATTATTTTGTACACTAAAGCCGCCAACACCAGCCAATTGCGTCACATAAACAATAGCTTCAAACCTTCCAGTAATCATTTTCTTATCATTCATTTAAAAAAACAACTTTCACTATGCGCAGTGAAACAGCATAAAGTAACAGTCTAACACTTCTCTGATGTGCAAGCAGCCGCTGCCAAAAACCGTGAACACTGTTTTTGTAATGAACTCTCCCCGTGTAAAAGGCTTGAATAAATATCTTTTAAAAATAGGAAATTCAAAGACAAGCTGAATTGCTCTGCTGAGATGACAACAAAAAACACAAGAATAAAAGTCAAAAACAGTCGAAGGCAAATAAACAAATAAGTAACTAAACAAGGAAGCAAACCCGTCGGTTAGTTTACCTTCTGAACAGTGAAGGTGCGGATGACGTACTCCGCCAGAGGTTCCGTCTCAATCAGTGTCACCTTGATGTCACCGTACACCTCTGTGTCGTCTGGCCAGTATCTGACGCACTTCACCTGGGGAGAAAGCAATGCAAGTAGGGTGGCTGATCAAACTGCAAACTCGCATTAAAAATATCCAACGTTTCTTTATGAACTTCGTTTTTAATTTAACAGTGAGTTAAATTACGATTATGCAGCGCAGATTCTGACTTTGGGGACATCACAGGGTCTGCTGTAATCCAGTCAAGAATATATAAACATTACGTCCTTGTATTACAATAGTATTTTAATTTACTTTTCTTTCATTTCTCAAGCTTGCTAAAAGCACAGTTCAACATAATTAAATTAAATGTAGAAAGTGAGGTAGAAGATTTGTCTGCGAATGTATTCAGTCAGGCTATTAATGAAATGCTCTGACCTTTAGCTGCTATATTCTTCAGTATTCAAGGTTTTCTCAAATGTCAAAATTACATTTCATAGTATGTTCAAGGTTTATTCCTTTAACCACATTGCTGATGTAATTGAAGCCACTGACTTGTTCTTGGTAATTAGACTATATTATTAGTGCTATACGATTATATGAACTGTCACAATGGAAAATTCAAGACTTCCTTTCTATGATTTGGCAAGCCTTTATTACAAAATAAGCTGATGCTAAGTCAATGATATGGGAAGGAGGTGGCAAAATTCTATCCTGTCACAAAACTGTTGAACCTGTGGTTTGTAACAGGATAGAGAATTTTGCTACCTGAGTAAACAGTTTCCCTAAAATTTAGGAACTCTGAATTGTGTAAAGAAATTCCCAGAGGGCAGATAATAATTGCCTCTAAGTCTCAAATGTCATAAAATAAGCTTACCCTGCCCACTTCCACCAGGTTGGTAACCATGACGATACTGACAGAATTCTCTTGCCAGATCATTCTCCAGAAATCTCTGACTGTTTCTTGCATTGGGCCTACAAAGGTCAAGAATAAACAAACGTTATTGTCATCATTTAAGGATGAAGCAACATATTAGTAGAAATGTTTCTTTCTTTCATTACTTCAGACTATTTTGACCAGAGTGAATACATTACATTAAAAAGAATAATTAAATGTGCTACAAAAATATAGTGATTAAATCACCTTGTGTAGCGATGTAATGTCTTGGTCTATGATAACCCTGTGACAGAAAAATCACAAGAAAAAATCATTGCTAAGAGATAGTTATTAATATACAGAAAAGGCTAAATCCAGTATATTTTATTAAAACTAAACAGGATAAACAAAAATGCTTATTGATGTGACAGTCATCTTGACATGTGTATCAAATACCATTTGGATGCTATCAACATTTCATGAAAATAAATCTGCGTGTATATTTGACTTATAGCCTAGGCATAGAACGCTGGACTCTGTCTGTCAGTTCCTAACATTAGCTGTAGAACTGTGCTGAGTTTCTAAAATGTAAAACAAATTTAAAGACTGGATACATTCTAGGCACTTTTACATACTCGTTTCTTTTACTGATGCACTACAGATACTATGTCCTGCCAAAATGTGTAGCTTAAGTACTGCTGAAATGTAAACTAAAGTCCTAGGTAGCAAATAGTATTAACTTAACTGGATGTGTTGCCACTTTACCAGTTTGTCAAATCCTCCGTACTCACATCAATATAGTTTGCGTTGATGTAGTCCGAGTGGAGGTCTCCGTCCAGCAACTGCAGTCTGACTCGAGTGTGGTCATCTGTGGGGTCAAATATTCACCAACAGCAGGTCTAAAGTTATACTTACACATCAATGGGATTGCAGCAAAATCGATGCGGACGTCTGACGGCCAACGGGCGACATTCAAATCCAAATCAAAATCATTCAATTTGTTTTGAAAATAGTTATATGAAGGACATATGTTTGATAGGCTTCACTCAAAACAAGCTCAGTCCCTGTGTAGTGCAGAATTCCATTGCATGAACATTTATCTGGGTCAACAGGTAAATAACATCTATTCACTGTGTACTCAGGTACTTCAGGATAAAGGCAAAATCATCAATAGTGGGGTGAGAATGCAAAGCGTCTGTCCCACCAAAGGCGCATAGTTGTGCCAGGTGAGATGCACTGCACATTACAACAAACTGTTAAACAAGTATGAAAAATAATTTTTCTTCCCAGGATGGGCCATGGTTCACCCAAAGAAGATTCCTCCTAAACAGTGGTTTTATGACTTTCAACAGAGAGCCTGCTACAAGCTTTTACACGTTTGAATTCATTTAACATAACTATATCCTCCCAAAATGTATGACTTACTAAACTTAAGTTTTTATCCAAAAAGTTGTGCAGAGCTCTTTGTAGGACAAGATATAAAGTTATTTGGGGACTTAGGAGGGAGAGACCTGGTAATGAGTGGATTTCTAAAAGGATCAATATTGGACATATTCAGCACAAAGATAAGGTTTCACTTTGATCCTTGTGGAATGGAAATTTGGAGCAGCGCCGTGACCTGTCAGAAAAACCGTGCACTAGGGAGACACCAGCCCTCAGCAGCTGGTCTGGGCGGTTAAGTGGATTGTTACGGTAGGTTATCCCCACAGCCTAACCTCCATCCTAAAACAAATCCCCTTCTCCTGGCCCTGTTCCCAAATCCCCACACCATGTAGTCCTAACACTCGGACCAAATGGGGCCGCTGTCTGCCCTTCTGCCCTTTCTTCTCCTGAAAACGTAACAAAGACACAAAGTAGAGGAGTGACTAAAACCAAGCCGTGTCATCTTTCAAAAGCAAAACAGAAGCAGGAAGAAAACCACACACACGGCTGGTTATCTCGCCTTAATCGATGCCCTGAGCGTGAGTCGAATTGGGCAGGGACCCCAGGCCTCTCTCACCGGGCGGTTTGGGACGTGCCCAAGGGAAATGCACCTTGTCTCCTCCATCAGCATCACCGACGGGATTAGAGAAGCGTAAATCCCGGACTTTCAGCCAGGCTCCCTCACACAGAGCTCAGATCCCCCGAGAGACGGAGGCAGAGGCAGAGCTCCCAACCGCACTGCGTCTACTTCCCAATAGGGGCACCCTTCAGCTTTCACCCACGTTCAGAAAACCGCCCAATCTAGGCAATGATAAAGTCCCAAACAGAGGAACCATGCAGTCCTGACCTATTACCTTCAATTACTTGTTCTGTTCCAAGACAGAGAAGAAAACCAATGATCTATAATCTTGCTGACAAGAAAGGCACATTTCAAACATACTACCGAGGCCAGTTAAGGGAATATGTTGTGTACAACATCTAATTTCCTAGTGTATATGTATCTGTTTTAGGCCTCTATTCCACGTAAAAACTTACCAATATATAATGGATATATTATTTATACTGTGTACATATATAAACAATACTAATCAATGTATAACTTGTTGCTTTTATCACAATACAGGTAGCTTCTGCCCTGAATGTAGAAATTATACTTCTATGTATCCTGTGCTTATTTTGAAACACCGCTGTCCTGCCAAGATCTGCACTAAACGAAAACCCTTTCATCCTCTATTCGTGTATAAAACCACTGTGCTTGTTTAGACCACTCGGGGTTAATGCGCCACGCAGCAACCCATGAGAAACTGTAATACTACAACAGCATATTTTAAGCTGTAATACCTTAATAAGCACAGTCGATTCTGCTATCAACAAGTAGAACGCTGTTTGATTCTGTTTGGGACGCTGTGCATGCTCATAGCTGATCCTCTGTTTAATCCCTTTCCATAGCTCAGAGATTAGACACTACCCTGAGGTGCACCTGAGAGATACAGAAGGTTTCATCAATTGCAGAAATGTTTACTTAGACCCTTTTTAACACGGGAGCCCATGTTTGAAAAAAAAAAAGTGTCATTCTGATCTAAAATGGATTAGCCTAGTAAGGTACATTTGTGGGATGTAATGACCCGAAAGGGGAATGCAGTATCTTCTAAATGAGTTCAGAGTTCCAATTTCTTTTCTCTCTGTGTCTATTTATAAAGTCATAAAACCATCAATCAAATAGATCCAATGAGTTCTGAGTCATAGATGTTTTTTTGTGCAAAATTTACCGTGTCAAAACCCAAAAGCCGGGGAATGATGAAAAATTCTTACATTTTATATTCTTTACTGAATTAGTCTCTCCTTTGTTTTTGCCTGGTCTGTGTCAGCAGAGTAAAGCATTCAGAAAACATTGAGACTTGTTGATGTCGTTAATCACATGCGTTGGTCTGTAGATCAGAAGATTTTAGCAATGAGCCTTTAACAGCTCCCCTCAAGATCATTCAGATACCTACTGAGAACGAGTATCAGTTAAGGTAGTAGAACCTGCCTCCTGAGTGCCTCAGTCAGTGAAGGCCCTTGCAGACCGAGCCCTGTAAACTCGAATTCGCAGGTCCATTTGCCGATTGTAATGGGGAGAGCAAATTAAAACAGAGAGGCAGGCAGGCAGGGATATCTTCTGGAATCTGGGAAGCCTGCTGCCCCTTTTAAAGAAGAGGAGCATCAGGGACACTTAGTGTTCTGATAGCTCTGTTTCCACATTCTAAACAAAATAAGACTTGGTGGAAATATACAGACAGGTGAACTTGGATTTGTAAATCCCCCAGGAGCACTGGCACTCATATCCCCAGTGTTAAAATAGCTTTACAATGGGCTGTTAAAACAGAGGCCACCGCTCATATAACAGGCTTTAAAATACATGTTTACAAATTCCCAAATTCCAGTGCAATTTACCAACACAGTGTCAACTCTTTGAAGCGTCAACAGTCACAAAGGCACAACACTTTAATAATTAAACTACTTTCCAAAAAAATCAATAGCATTCTGAAATGTAATTGTAAAAAATAAAAATGAAATCTTAAACACCAGAACAAAGAGACTGAAATGCCTGAGCGTTTTTTAACTGCGAAAGGGTAGGCATTTAGCCGAGAAAGAGCCATAGGGCAGCAAAGGGCCATGATCTGCAATTATTGCAGTCTTCCACGATAACGCATTTCACTCCCAGTTAAATAAGGAGCAAGTGATGTCTGGGATTCAAAGTATAACTGTGATAGAGAGAGAAAAAAACCCAAGCTGTAGATTTCTGAACTTGCGTGATTTCAGAAAGTGTGTTTAAAAACCTACTGTCTAAACAGGGGTCTAAAAGGTCTAAACCAGAAGTTGCGAAAAAGAAAGTTGTCATGTCAATGCTTCGACAAAATTTTAATAATTCAAAGCTATGCATTATACAATTTGGTGAGATTGTAGTGAAATCCACCAGTGAATCAGATAAATCAAACTTACAGCAAGAACTTGGAAGTGCTATATGTTTCAACCGAAACGAAAATAAACTCTTCTAATATGAAGTCACACTGCTATCAGATGTAGTACCATCTGTGTTTAGGGCAGGACAGGTTATGACATATCAGTGTCCACGCGCCTGTCATCCCCTGCACCCCCCACAGTATCCAGGAGTGTATTTTTAAATTTATTTTTGTCCTGTGTGGAAACCCGTCTTACCTACAAACGAACCTCTTTACTCGTGTAAGGCAAGAGCTGTGTACTCCTCACATCCACTCACCGACCAAAAACTTGAGTTAGAAGCATTTTTTTGTTAGCTTCCGAATTTAGTTTGAGTCCAAATACCCCATTAGACTCTGGGTGCCGAAGTCTCGGAATGAAGTTTTCACTCCTGAAACGCGACTATGCAACCCCACATAATCACCAGCATTGCACATTCTTCTGCTTGCTTTCCCGTGCAGTCAAATGTAAAGTAATAAATAAAACCCGTGGTGTGCATCTGTCATACTCCGCCAACAATTTATCACACGCTGTTTTCCCAAAATATAAAGGAGTTTTTCTAGCTCCTGCAGGTTCTTCATAAGAAATCACCTCAAAGACTTTTAAAGGCCTTACACAGAAACACTTTTGACAAAATGAAAACAAAGTAAACATGTAGACAGAAGAAGGAAATAAAAAATGTTTGAACAATAAAGATGGGAAGCAAAATTCCACAATTTCCAGCTGATTGTTCTTTCTCTAATATGCAAATGTTTGCCAATAACCCGGTTTATTTTTGTAGCAGAGTCTGCTGAATTATAAATGACCATATGGGAGGTTTTATGTTTACACAGCCCACAAAATAGATGTAATAGGATAGGTGTCTATAGTCCAAATCACTTTCCATTCCCATCGGTGGTTACAGGCATTTATACGTTGAACATGGTTGGAGTAAGAGTCAGTATTGATTAACATTTAGCAGGTAACTATAGGAATATTTATTAGTACCCGACTGTTAACAGCAGGCAGGTATGAATTGCCACACCTACCAAGATCATCTCATTAAACATTCCAAAAAAGGACATATATATAATTAAATCGTGGGTTCACTACAGTATCAGTCTAGAATGTTTACTGGGTAAAATGTTTGATACAAAAAATTGGATACGTGCAATATGTTACAGAACAGACCCTATTCCGTGATAAAATGTGACCCTGCACCTTTCAAACAAGTTATACTCTGTGACTGCTGAAATGCTCAGCTTAATTACACTAAAGAAATTTGAGGGTGGGTGAGGGCATGGATCTGGAGGAATCCCTGAGACAAATGTGTGCATAAAAATCTCAATTGCTCCTTTGAGCCGAAACATTCCTCATGCATAAACAATTTTTGATAATAACTTTGACAGGGTTAATATTATACCCCAATGCTAATAAGGTACTTAAAATGAATATTTTGTGAAACCAGTCCAATTATCATACACTAATGGATGTAGGCCATGAATGTTGGGGTTCTTGCAGTAACTGATGAGAGGGGAGATACAGTGGCTCCCTTTCATTTGCAGATTATTCAAAAGGAAAAGGAGTAAAGGGTATATTAGGCGTGTAAGGTACAGTAATAATAATAATATTAATAATAATAATTTACACGTATTGTCTTGTGTTTTTTTTTTACACAACCTCCACTGAAATCTCTGTATGCGGCTGCAGAAAGTTTAAAATGGTGCTCTATAGCAGGGATTTACACTTTTTGGGGACAGTGTTTTTCTTTCTAAAAAAAGTTTAAATTTATACACAAACCTCCCTGCCTCTCTTGTATTCATGAAACTACATCATGAAACAACCTCCCAAACCTTACAATTAGGATTTCTAAATTAAAAGGGGAAGGGGCATAATCAAGTTATATATACATAGTTGTTTTTTAATCCCGAATAAATCTGGATAGCATGTAATAACTGTTGTTGCTGTCCTTATTGCCCATTGGGTTAATACGGTTCTGTTTATGTCAGCACATAATTGCATCAACAAGTAATTAGTGTAACTAGTCTACATCATAATCATGCTGCAAAGTTAATCATAAAGATAATGAACTCCTTGTGCTTAGTTGCCTAACAACCCCTGTGAAAGTGAAGAGAAATGGCCTTCTCACACATGTGCAATGCAGCAGGAGCCGAAGTCCTAAGTGCAACACCAGTGAGAAAATAGATAAATACACATATTCCATCCACATCATTTCACTTGGTTACTAATGGGTCATCACAAGAGTTGCTCAGCAAGCAGCAACATCGGATAATGATATATAAGGTAGTGATATATTAGTAAGTAATATATTAGTAAGTAATGATATATAAGTAATATATTAGTAAGTAAATATATATATATATATATATATATATATATATGTAAGTAATATATTAGTAATTAATGATATATACAGTAAGTATTATATTAGTAAGTAATGATATATTAGTAAGTAATCTATTAGTAAGTAAGGATATATACAGTAAATGTCCGTCCACGTGAGTTCTTTCACATCTTTCATTAGATACAGAGCACCTCCATAAGCGTAATCGAGGACGCTTCCTTTATAAAACCATGTTTAATGTTGTATACGTTTTCTTATTGCGCCCACCCCCTCAATGTAATCCCGTTAGAGT
>JAOYSI010047316.1:0-23525 GCA_025775065.1 Hiodon alosoides | reverse complement strand
GGAGATCCAGCTGAACTGAGGGGGAGATCCAGCTGAACTGAGGGGGAGATCCAGCTGAACTGAGGGGGAGATCCAGCTGAACTGAGGAGGAGATCCAGCTGAACTGAGGGGGAGATCCAGCTGAACAGAGGAGGAGATCCAGCTGAACTGAGGGGGAGATCCAGCTGAACAGAGGAGGAGATCCAGCTGAACTGAAGAGGAGATCCAGCTGAACTGAGGGGGAGATTCAGCTGAACTGAGGAGGAGATCCAGCTGAACAAAGGAGGAGCTCCAGCTGAACTGAGGCGATAATGTTACAATGCTACAGATGGTAGTTGGTAGTTCACGCAGACAAATCTAGCCTTCGGTTGTGACTTCAAAGGACAAGGACTTAAAACAACTGACTTGGCCCTGGAACGGTTTGACTCTGCTATGATAGTCTTCGGTGCTGTTGACGTCTCTCTCCATGGAAAATATAAAAAATGTTACTAATGAAAAATCCTTTCTCCTATTAGTTCCACTATCGAGAGTGAAAATAAGATTTTAAAAAATCCGATTTAAGCACTGACCCGAATCCGACCCTGAAAATATTCACCCACAGACGAACCGGCAAACATTAATTTATTTGAAGCGTGACCCGGTGCAAAACTATCACTGGTGCTTCACGGATCTTGGCCCTGATGATGAGCTGAGCCCCAGAATATCCTCCCCACAGCACCCAGTACTTCAATTAAACGCTGCAAAGGACTACAAGGAACTCCATTTTAGCCTCTTCATTTATCAAAAGGTCAGTTCAATTAAGTTTCATCATTGAAGTTTTTATCTACTATTATTATTATTATTGATGAATGAACCATGTTAAAACAAACAATACAAAAAATAGTATTTGTAGCTGAACCCATCAAGTGTACAAGGTAGTCTTTAGTACACGAAGCTCGATCTGGCTTCAGTCAAGAAACGTCACCGCAATACAGAAAAGTTCATATTGCAAAATATTCATTTATAACTCCTATTTATAAATCCCTTTTTAAGTCCTGCCACGGCTCGATCTGGCTTCAGTCAAGGAACGTCACCGCGATACAAAAGACTTTATTTTGTTAAATATTCATTTATAACTCCTATTTATAAATCCCTTTTTAAGCCCTGCCACGGCATCATGCATCATGAGCTACGAACATGTCCTGAACTTATCGAGCAGAAGCTGCTTCGCAAAAGCTCAGAGACGGTGCGGAAGAGAGTGAGGGGAATGCAAAGCGATCCGTATCATAACCCGTCCCTTCGCCTCGCCCCACACAACTCCTGCAGGGCTCAATACTTCGGTTGTTGCTGGTGACTCCTCTGTGAGGAGGGAAACGACTGCTCTGGCCCGCTTTCCTTGCCAGGAAGCCTCACTGCTGATGCCCTCCAGTGTTTATCTATCATTTACGACAGAGTGGGAGAGGGGTTCTGAGAGCCTTTCACCCCTTGCGGCAGGATGTCTCATTTCTGGGAGTGGGTTTAATATTCAAAAAGAAAAACAAAATACCCTTAATGGAATCTCTTTCATCCCAGATTTGTAGTTTTTGAACATGTTAATATTCTAATTAATAAAAGCAAGGAAAAAAAGGAAAAAGGGAAAAAAAAAAAGAAACCAGAAAATGTACGCAAGATGGATGGGAAGGCTACCACTGTGAAATCCCCAGCCAAGCCGGTTACGAAATCCAGGCGTGAACTGGCAGGATAGGGGTCACAGAGCGCGGAGGGACGAGGGACGAGGGACGAGGGACGAGGACCGGGAGCTGTTGCTGTGCTTCATCTCAGCCGCACGATCTTCAGTCATCAGTGCTCTCAGGGGGGCGCGCAAGACGTTACCGAATTAGCAGGTTTGGACCCCAGCGAAACGAATGGACTGACAGGGACCCGTCGAAAACAGCGAGGCACAGAGCTGGCACAATGTTGCTGCTGGGATTTTATGTTTTTATTTTATTTTATTTATCTATCAGCAACCAGGTGTGCACCCACACACCCAAACGCCCACTAACTCCCTCACGTGTTGCATGGGTGTGTACATATTACTGCAATTCACTAAAATGGGTAAATATTAAGACAGGCAAGAACCATTTTCCACCGCGGTTTGGGTGTTTAGTGCAGCCATGTATTTATTATAATTGCTCCAGTGGGTGGGAAGTTTATGGTTGCTTTTGTCTTCTGTTTTCTTGCTGCTCATACTGATAGTTAAAGTCCAGATTATGTAAATTCACATGCTTAAATTAGAACCAGAAATACGTCTTTAGTAGGCAAACAGCTAGCCCTATGATTAAATATGATATTTGAGGATACATTTTCTATAACCGGAAAGATGAAATACTGCTTGCCAAAGGCTTTCAGTTAAATACCTGTATTGATGTAATTAAATACCTGTATTGATGTAAGAAACACATTGCACAAGTTAAGTCTTTGAATGATGGTTACAAACCTTGGGACCGTGTGCGTATAACAGTAAGCGCTATATATATATATATATATATATAAAACAGAGGTCTCTTGTTTTAGCAGCCACTACTGGGAAGTGTGATCCTTTAGTTGTGACATATCACTAAAGGTGTCTGTCACTATTAACATACAGAATGAGACTGTGCTCTAACAAAAAAAAAGGAGGGAGGCTTTGAGTTTATGCCAGCGGTGAAAGGGGGCGATTTCGTTGTGCCATTTCAGTCTGTGTTTCTGTGCACCCTGTTTCTCCAGCTATGTTTACACCTGAATCTCTCCCCCCTTTCTTTCCTCCTGTTCCTCTTTCCCTCCTGCAGTCTCTCTGCCACGTCTTTTTCTCGCTGCGTCGCTACATCTGTTAGGATGTGAAAAATGACGGGGGGGTGGGGATTATGCTCAAAGAAAAATGCAGGGGGTAACGAACCAACAGGCTTTAATCATATCCTTGATTTCTGCATCTCTCTATCTCTCCGTCTTTCCTGTCTCAAACAAAACGCACGCACACAACAATCACATGAACGGAGGAACCTGCTCTCTGTCAGAACAGACACAGAGATGCAAATAAAGGGTGCCTATAACGGTCTATGAAATAAAAATTTTAATAGTCAATCAATGTTTTTTTTTTGTTTTTTTACGGTGTTCAAAATGTTCTTGACGTTTCAATAAATAAACAAACCAAACAAATCAGCTAGGTAAAAAAACTAGGGGGAAACAACAAACCCATGAATAGGCCTGTATAAAAATCCCACAATCCCACTTTTCCTTAGCCGTTTCTGGCATTCCTGTCTCCAGTTCTACAATTTGTGTTGATGATCTCCGAAGAGTGGGTCAACATCCAGATCGACTGTGCACTGCCAACGCTTCAGGTCTCATACATCAGAACTACTGACTTACATTTAGTGACTCGTCACGGTTCATCCCAGCAGTCTTTAGTAATTGTAGTGACCAAAAGCAGAACATGGGACACGGGGCAAGTGAATCACACAGAACTGGTCGTGGCATCCAACCTTACGCGCGCCTAGTCACAATCCACTGGGTGAAAAAATCAGGCATGCCACCCATGTGCTATTGCATTCTCCATTCAGATGAAAAAACAAAAAAATGAAGACCAATTTGATTCACAAGCAGGGACACGTGGAGGCATAAAACACAGAGGCTTTGGAGAGGCAGCTCGCCTAGGTAAAATATGAATGCCAAAGAGAAGAAGAGCGCCGACTTCATCTGCACCGTGCCTGGCCTGGGAGTGGGAAGCGGATCAGGTTAGAGCAAAGAAAAGGGGGGTTATAAAAATGTCTTTTCTGATGGATGATCCCTTCAAACAAGAGGAAGAATTCCAGACATAATAAGAGTGGGCACAGTAAGCAACGGGGGCAGGTAATGCTTCTCTTGTCTAGAGGCAAGAGGATGCGGAGATCTCAGACAGGGTAGAGTAAAGGGATAGAGTAGCAACGGCTGTTTTTTTTTGTTTTTTTCTTCATAAAATATGGGTCTGAATTTATTTATTTTAACGTTATTTTATCATTATTGTAAAATATAAAATATAAAAGTTATGAACGCTTTCTAAACAATGTTTTGTTATGCTTTAAATTAAAAGAATGATTTAAACTCTTTTAGGGAACAGTGTGCCTTCCCTTGTGAATGTCTGTCACCAATATGAAATGTGTTGCTGTCTTTCGGCCTCGACCTAGCTAACCTACATAGAAGTTTCACGGTCAGAAATGGAACAGGTCGGAATGTCCGCAGGATCACCTGTCATCCCACGACCGGCACTATCTTCAGCCGCAGCCCAGGGGCCCAACCCTAACTCTGGCGGAGGAGACTGTCACGGACTACCAGGAGGATTAGTAGATCCACCCTTAAAGGTTCCAGGGCTAATCTTGACAAAGGAATGACAAAGTCCAGATGTGCGTTTGACTACTGTAATCTTAACCAACACACCACATCCAAAGTTGAACTAGGTCAAACTCTAGAGAAAAAAAAACACAGATATCTGACTAGAAGGACCTCTTGGCTTTTGATCGATCGAAGTCTGACCCCTCTCTGAAAGAATCCACCCACCTCATTAGCTAGAGCTTTTGGCTTTAAAGTGCTCTTCAAGCTGCATGAGTATCAGTATGTAGCTCAACTGGAAGTCTGAACCGACAACAATCCGTTAACTTACGTGCTCATCGCTGCTAAACTTGATGCCACAGGAACCCCAGGGGTTGGAGAGGACCCTGGGGGTTAAAGATGACTACAACCCCTTCCTAATCGATTTATTGACTTGTTAGGCATGTCTGCTTCTGCTATGTCAAAAGGCTGCTGCTCTCTGAGCACTTAGGATGTTAGAAGACTTCCTCAGTTGAGTGCTTTGACAGGCACATAGAGATGGGGCTGTATTTAGGGGCGGTTGTTCTAAATTCACTAGAGACTAGAATAAAATTAAGTGCTCTGCAGTTAAGCCCAATTCAGTAGACATCCCTACTGTTACGGGAATGGGAACTATTAAAATCAGGGTAGAGAATCGTGTACTGTGTTGTACAGAGTGACACCTTCATTTTGAAGCAACCAGCACTGTCTACTCTGTAGTGAAGGATTATCTTGAGGTCCTTACATGATGATTATATGAGTCTAGGGTTTGAAAAAAAGAAAAAAGAAAAACTTCCCTTTTATTGAGAGACAGACGTTTTTGGCATAGAATGAGATTACATGTGAAGGTGCACTGCAAGAAAAGTGTCAGGTGTACATCTCGTAAGACTTTTCCTGCCAGAGCAGCCCCATTGATGAAACACTTGAGTAGTTGAGAAGCCTCTCAACGTAATGTGCATGGACTTCCCATCAATTGAACCCGACAGCAAAGGAGTCGGTAATGTGTTTGTTGTCACTGACCATTTTCACTCGGTATGCTCAGGCATATCCGAAGAAAGGCCAAGGCTCTCACTGTTGGAAAAGTCCCCCGGGAGTGGTCTCCCTAAAAAAGAGACATTGCGATCAGGAACTCCGCTTTGAGAGTAAACAATGAATGTGATCAACTCTGGGGCTTCACGATGAAGCCATTTCTCAGTCCCAGCAAGATCAAACCAAGACTGAGAGCGAAAGGCGACAAAAAAAAAAAACACCAAGAAAAGAGAGGCTAAAACAATCTGGCTAATCTGACTAATCTGACTGTCTAATCTATGGTGCTGAAATCTAAATAAATCTGTTCTTTAGTCTTTCAGGAGACATCAGGAGACATCATGCGCAACATCAGTCATGACCTTCTTCGGGAAAATAAAGCTTGAAGAAGAGCTTAAGTTTGACTGCACCGTTGGATGCTGTCCTACACAATGTCTGGGGGACTGTTTGTATTCAAATTTATATTATAATACTATAGATTAAGATTCATATCTACAAAGTGGTCCTATGTGCCTCAACACGTGTGTTACAGCCTGAAAAAGTGACAGCCGGTGTGGACTGTAAACTGAAAATCTCCTCTATTTGATTCACACAAGTGCAAGCAGCATGTGCAGAGATCTAATAATTTATCATTTGAGAAGTTGAGCAGATTGAGTCAGACTAAGAATATTCATTTTAGCATGCAAAGCCCATCTAACGGTTTGTGAGTGTGTAGCTACGAGGGTTAGGGACACACAAATTTATGTGCCGTGTTGTAGTTCAGTCACCCAAGCTGATTGGTCAAGATAATGGGATTTTGTACACCAAGTTGAGCTAGGTTTATCCTGGAACCGACAAGGTTAAATTTGTTGGATTGGTTGCCATGGTTATTAACACAACTATAAGTCAAACTTTCTTTGTTAAACCGAATATCTGGGTTGGGCTTCAAAAGTAGCCCGCAAAATTGCTTATCCTGCTCTGTGAAATACGCGTTTATGCAACAAACGAAGCAACTGAATGATGAAAAAATTCAAAATCAGTATCATATTCCCACAAAACTCTATAAACTGTTCCTTAAAAAGCACTTTTGTGGGCCTCAAAATTGTACCTTAAACAATAGTAGGTTTTAATGCACTGTAATGCAATTATATTTGAATTTTATTTTGCCTCAGGCGACGCCACAGCGCAAATCCAAAACAAAACCAAAAGAGGGAATTTGGAATACCTATGTATACCCCTCACAGGCACCTTTACAAATGTATTTATTATTCTAATCATAATCAAATTCCAATATACAACGCTCACAGAAAGAATTTTATATTTTACGATTCTGTGATGTTTTAAAGAACGGAAGAAAAAAAAACCTTCCAAATCAATCTGTCTCGCGAGAGAAGAAAATAAAAGAAAATTTTAAAAATCAACAAGAATTTGATTTGAAATTTAATCTAAAAATCAATACTAATGCAGTTTTTTTTTTTTCCAATTCTGTTTGCAATAAATATTTGACTAGTATGCAAGGCTCTATACTTGCTTTTAATACAAAAACATGAGAGGGTGGTAAATTTAATTTAATCCTTGCATTCTGTTGACAGAGCACTCAAGTTTAAAAGAAACAAAACTTTCATGACCAACTCTCTATCTCCGTGGAGAGGAATTATTAAGAATACAGAGACATTTGACCTGTTTGAGAATGGATTCAGTAGTGAAAGACACAGAGGCATTAGAATTCAGAACTTGGAGTGCCTAGTAGTGTAGAAATCGGATATAAGCTTCAGGGGTTAGAGGGAACACATTCTATCTTCGTTTCGCTTTAAGCGTTTTTGGGTTTTTTTTTGGAGCTGCAATGTAAAATGTGAGGCTCACTGTTTAAAGGGGAAAGTCTTATGTCATCTTCAACGCCGGTCATTACACCACTGACCACTACAGCGGCAGTACCACAACGGTCATTACACTGCTGCCCACTCTAGCGACATTACCACGCCGGTCATTACACCGCTGACCACTATGGCGAAATTACCACGCCGGTCATTACAACGCCAACACTCCACTACGGTAGCCTTGGTTTGAACCAACCATTTTAACAAAGCTACTCTGAGAAAGACAAACTAACCATCCTTACCTCATACTCCTCCTTGAAGCCATAGCCCTGGCCACATTTCATCTGGGTGATGTGTTGCAGAAGGTCTGCCACGCGAATGGCAGGCTGAAACTGTCCAGCCTGGTAAGACATCTCCACTGATTCACAGCCCCCATACGGGTAGGTCTGAATGGTTAGTGTTGACTGGGCCATTTCCCCATGGCTGCTGTCTGTAAAGGAGGAAAACAACGGTCTGGATATCTAAAATATAAAAACAATGGTAAGGAGTAGACACCATGTATAACCATGTTGAAAATTGTGTCCTAAATGAGCATTCCAATGGGCATGTAGAATGGGAATGGGCATTCCAAATTCCAAAAGACACTTTCTGTCATCATCCAATTGGTGTGACAGACATTTATGTAATTGACTATTATGAAAATTGCAATTTGGGTATTTTATTCCAGCAAGTGAGTGCATTAGAAAGACGATTGGGGAAATACATGACAGAGAAATGTATATTAAATACATTCATTACCCAAAGCACCAATGCAAATGTGGTGGAGCCCCCCTCCTCCCAATATTTTATTAATGTGGCTATTTGTAATAATTATCTTGGAAATTCATTACACACTTAAAGTGATTCTCCACTTAAAAGTATAATCCATTCCAAACATGCTTTACTACAACATCTATTATGGGAAATTTTGTGCGACATGTTAGTGCTGTGCAGCTTTGACTATTAAAAAAATGTGAAAAAAAGTATTAGAACCTTTTCTGTCTTGAAGGGGAAAGACAGATAGATATATATATATATATATATATATAGAACTTCAGTTATAATCATCTTTGACAAACAGGCAATTTCTTATTAATTTGAAGAGCTATTTACATCGGATGAAAGCAACAAACACTGATAGAGAGACAGAAATACATGAAGTCCTGTTGCAGTGATGTTGGGTATCACTGCAGAGAGAGATTGATGAGACATGACAGTTTAAACTGGTGCCACAGAAAGCAGGTATTCACCCCGCACAACCAAGACAGTGGAGCTCGCCTAAATCCATACTCACTTACCCGCCTCCAATCCCATCAGCGCCGTGCCTTAATTAATTATTCATGTGTTTTTGTCCCCGTTGCCAGAGAAACTTTCGATGTGGCAGTCCGAAGGGTATATTGTGTTGCAAATATTAGCTGGATCAGACCCGCTGCAATAAGCCATTGGGATATTGAGCTGGTAATGCTGGGGGCTACAGTGAAGGTCAAATATGCATTTGCCTAGGAACGTGATATATTCACACTGCAACACCACTTTAAAGGCTGCACAGATACAGATTTCCTTTGGCAAATAATGTGATTTATTTATCTTTCAAACAACTTATGTTATATAAGGACGTTTGAAATCCCTCAAATGTTAGGGGGATAAGGCGTTAACACATTCCAGCAAGATAGATACCGACTGCTGAATTACACTTAAAGTTTTTCAGGAACTCTAGGAACTTTCAATCACCATGTGCAATGAATTACAAACATGCAGTGGTCAACAGCATCTTGGAAATAGCAAACAATTTCACTGTAAGGGGGATTACCGACAACGCAGACAGTCGGAGATGAGATTTTGACTTAGGTTAGGGGCAATGCGCTGGCTGTGACAATTTAAATCAAAAGGTCCCCACGAAACATATTACACAGGTCTCCTCAAAGCTTAAAGTTCTACCAATCTATATTATGATAAAATAAATCTACCCTGAATGAAGTGGAAGTGTTCCGTGCTGGATTACAGGCCCTGCACAAAAAGGACTTCCTTAGTAAAACAGGGATTTAGTGGCTGGTGGAGTGTTTTCTCTCAAACTGAACCCTCTGGATTGTGCAAACCCACGCTGACACAAGTGGCACACTATTCAAAGCTCTGTCCAAAGGGGGCTAAATCGACTTAGCGGCTCCCCTTGCTCTAATAAACGCAGACATGGGCTTTGACAGAGACAGCACTGCTGTTAAAGTAACGCGATGGTCTCTTCAGGGATTGCCAGCACAGTCTTTAGGAGAACTAATAGCCTTTCATTGATGGGGCCACCACAAAGCTGTGCTCCCGGTAGGTAATTGGCACTGGGAAATGCTTACAAATGCAACTTGTCTTTTTAAATATATGGCTGTCCAACAGTATGCCCCTTTATTAACGCAGGGCTTTCATGCCACCATTTCATCAGGTGCAGAGTAACGATCAACACTGGAATTGCATTAAGCCCAATATTAGCACTGTTCTACTATTGCAAAACAAGGTTTCTCCCTACCATTAACCATAATTATTCTCCATGCCAAAATATGTTTGACAGCTCTTTGAACAGGGGCAAGGTAATAACATTACAAATTGCATTGCCAATGGGTCTTACAATTAAAATTGCATTGCAAATGGACCTTAATTATGCAGTCTAAATATAACTTTGAATGATCTCACAGAATAGGTATTATAGCCCTGTTAAGAAGATTGTGCTATTTACTTTTTGCTAACATCTAGGGGGCATTAACGCTGAATCCCTTTGTAAGGATAAACCCAAAGAAGAAATATTTTATTTTTGAAATGCATCAATATACGATTTTGTAAAGCAACATAGCTGATCATGATAGCTTTCATATTTCACGTACAGGAAAACCAAATTCTTGGGTCTGTGCACAGGCATTTTCTTACAGGAAAGATTTGTGCCCGTTCAACACATCTCACATTTGGCCTGTCACAAAATATACTACACAATGGACAGAGCAAATACTTCCTTTTTGTAATTAATAAACAATAATATCAACCAACCAGATTGAATATGAAATGTATATGTGCACATACACACTATATGTTAAATGATATACAATGCACTCTGAAGTATACATGTTAAATTATTGAATATAAAAAGATAATTCAATTAAATTAACATGTATTTATGGAGCAATGGCAGTAAATTATTTTATGTCAAACAAACATGATATATCCATTTTCTAACAACTGCGATGATAAACTCAACAAAATGAGTGTGGCTAAGATGATTCCTCTGTCATTAAAACACAATCCGTCCCGCCTGTCCAATACCCTAGGGCCTAGCCCCAGTTCTCAGGCGTAAACGGTTCCTGAGAGGAGATCCAGTCCTGCCTCTTTCCCCGTCTCAAGTGACACACAACACTGCAGAGGACAGCTCTGGTCATGGTTACAAGTCGTATCCAATCACCACCCGTTAAATGTCCTGAAACTTACAGTCCTCCAGAGGCGGATTGGAAATCATCAGCCCCATGCTGGAGTCTAGTCTCACCCAATCCTATTGCAATGTATCCGATGGCCAGTTCACATTACTCACTTCAGAACACTCTCTGGGTGAGTGTCATTCTCGCTACACTGGTAGGATGGCGACAGTTTTCTAATACTGCTGAAATTAAGGTAGTAGATAATGTACATGGACCAAACTACCTTTAACCTCTGGGAACTAGCCTTTAAAAAGCAGATTCCCAATTCCCAAAACACCAACAGTGAAATCCATGGTTAAAAGACTGCATTATCCTGATTAAATTGTCTGGTCTAATGGTAGTACGTGCTCAACAGTGCTGGTAACCATTTGTATAACGTTAATGAGAAAGCAGTATTGTAATAAGTAGAAAAAGCAGCAAGCCCATAGAGTGGTTGGGTCAGTCCATTTTCATGCGAGAAAGTAACCCATTTTTCCTCCCTTACTCTGAAGCCTGAGATTCCTTTCATTTTTGTCACCCATTTCTTCCGACTTCTACCCAGGGCGAGTGAAGCAATGTCAAGTTAGAATGAGCAAGCAGAGCTAAATTATTGACCGTGAAAGTAGATGATTATGGCATGTACCACAGGCAATTTACACGTCTTACAGTACAAATTTACTGTGGAAATCAATAAATGGCTTTTACAGCGGCGGGCGAGCCTCTGTAATGGGCAACTGGGTGTTATTTTTTTATTTTTTTACTCGGTGCGTGTTTGCTTAACAGTGGACCATTCCCTCATGTTATCAAAGAGAGGTGTCCGCTGGAAATCATTTCTATATGCCCTGTCAACATTGGTGCTTGGCGAGCCAACAACAGAAGAAACGGCAGTGGTATGGATTTGAGAAAGCGATATTCCCCTGAACGGGATGAAGGAATGAGCCGCAGTAGCCAAGCCAAGCTGACTCTGGATGCTCGAGTTATGTCATGGAATACAAACAAGAGCAGTTCTGCAGAAAGTACTGAGCATGGTCTTTTAGGCCAAAATACACTCCTCTTCCCGTACTGTCTAATAGGGAAAAAACTACCTGTAAAAATAATACGTATTTTGAGTCTAATCGGTTTGGAGATAAAGTAGACAGGCTCCTTTTTTAAAGTAAAAATACAGGAAGCAGGGGTTGTATGGACAGGATCAACAGCAAACATGTCTAATATTGAATCCCTGCATGCAGAAACTTTGATGGATATATTAGAAGATATTTGGGGCCCACACTATCGCAGTTGCTATTTAAAAAGCACTCTAAAGGCTGCTGAATTGGTGCATTTATGATCTAACCATCCAAACTGCTATCATGCAGGTAGGACTCAATTGAGCAGCGGCTGTGTGCATCCCAGCAGCAAGTTAATATATACATACAGCAATGGAATTACATTTACAGAAGCTGTCGGACCTTCTCACAAAACATTTCTGTCATCTGAAGTTGAGTTTCACTGCCAATATTAATTACAAATACAATTTATTAAATATAAAAGAGAGACATTTACCCAAAGATGAGGTTGCCGGGACTGGTTCCTTGGATACTAGAGAGGGTCCAAACAAAAAACAGTGTGAACATTTCAACATCAAATGGACTATTCCAAAAATTGATTTTTTTAAATACACACAAACCAAATAAACAACAACCTGAGGCACACTTTAGCAGATTTATTATCCTCAAAACCATGCATTTTATATTGATATAGCCAGAACACACTGTCAAGGTCAAACACAGTTTTTAAAGTATAAATTATTCAAAGATATCGGAAAAAAATATAATCCCTCACTCTCTCAACTCTCATGAAAGACAGACCTCAATTCCGAGTGGGGAACTATTGCTGTACTCCTAGTAAGGTAGTTGAACAGAATTGCTTTGAGAAATATCCAGGTCAATAAATGGGAAAAATGTTCAATTCTACGCTATGTAAGTTGCTCTGGATAGGAATATCTGCCAAAAAAAAAAAATTAATTGCCAATATGCACAAAATAGTTTTGCTTCTCTAACTTTGGGGATTTTGGGAGAGGGGATAGATGATTTCACTGTCGGCAGGCCAAACACTCGGTCAGCACATACTTGCTGACAGCAGGTGACACTGTACCTGAATAGTAGGAATTCAGGAGGGTTTTGCTCTGAAGGGTTTTTCCCTGCACAGAAAAGGAACAGGGGGACGCAGTGGCTGGGGAGGAGAAACACACAGAGAGTTTAAAGAATCCCCAACCACAGCCACACTACAAACACGACGGGATTGCTTAGCGCGGGACTGGACCCAGGACAACCCGGAAGAACCACCATGAAACACCTTGGGAAAAACTTGTTGTAGATATGTAAGATATTCATTTTACCGAAAGACCGACACAAAACAAGCTAGCAACGTCGGAGCATTTTCCACTAAGGGATTACACTCTCCAGTGCCGAATAGTCCCTGCAAAAAAATATTAGGCACAGGGGTAATGTATTTATTTCAAACCTAAATAATAAAAGGTAGACGGGGAAGATGCAGACTAAATGCAGAGCGCGTCAGTTAAATTCGCAAGCAATAAAGTAATTTTATAATGTACAAATACCATAACTAGTATTAGTTGATTGGTAATTTAGTTTAAGCACTCAGTGAAGTCCTACAAGTTGCAATTAGTATACTAGCAATTAAGGATCCAGTGGATGGTTGACAGATATTGAATATTTATTTTAAAAACATAATAGTTTATGTTTACTCAGTCAGTACCTGTCAACAGTAATGTCACTGTCGCTCGAGGACAGAACAATAGAAATCAGACGCATTGGAGCACCGTGTAAAAACAGGGTGCAGAACTTATTATCATTTCAATAATTCAACCTTTAGTTTCAGCATCTCCACTACTATGGCACTGCACCGAATACACTCAAGATCCCGATTCCTCGTCATCATACATTATGTGAGAGTTGATGGTGTAGCTGCCCTGAACTTTCAAATTAATCCACTCACAAAGGCCAGTGTGACATTTTACCAAGATGGAGCAGCAGAAAGGTCCTGCCTAATTACTGTTCCCCCAGCGGAGGATGGACCCCACTTAAAAGAAATAAAATAATGACCAAAATGCCATTTTCTTCTCTTTTTTTCGCCCCCCTCTTAGAGAAAAATCAATTGAGAGGCTACCTGATATGGAAAAGGCTCAGATCAGCGGTGAAAAGCATAATGATTTTGGCCAGGATGTTCCATTTGGTAAATACTTTTGTTTTGGCAGACTGAATTCCCCAAACGAATCACCTACAAGTGATAAGTGACAAGCAAAATCAAGCTGGAGAGTGCTATAATGTGAAACCAAGCCAGGCTGGGGCGACTGCAGCCCATCTAGGTGTGCCGCTTTCTGCTGTTTGATTAAAACATGATATGAATATTAATTCACCTCCCCTGGTATTTTGAGTATATGGCAATCACAAACTGAGAGGTGACTCTAAAACCAGTAAGACTTTGACCTGTCACCGGTGGAAACCGCCCACCCCAAAACTAAACCAATCAGGTTAAACCATGTAAATTTGCTGGGAAGCATGTAAATTTGCTGGGTCCTGGACCTGAGTTTTATTTTTAAATAAAACTGTCTGGCCGTCGTTGCCTTTGTCGACGGCAGGGGGCTCCAAACCACCTACAATAATGTGGCAGTCGTGCTTCGGTATTTCAACTGTGCTTTAACACAAACGGGAGCCGGAGTCAGCAACGGCCAAAGGCTTCGCAGGAAGTGAGGGGCATCCAATCTATTGTGCTCACGCGCAGTGTGAAATAAGAACGAGAATGCATCACGGCAACTTAATGGTGTGTAAAAACAAACACTTTTTATGTGTTTTCACTGGACGTATAATCCCTCCGTATGAGTTAAAGCAGCAGTCTTCCTATTGTATTCAGTTCCATTAATTTTTTGTGTTGACAGAGTCTACCAGGAACCAAAAAATAAATAAAAAATGTGGGGTGGAGGAGCATGTGGGAGTTAGATGGGCTCAGATACAACAGGGAGTAGAAAATATGTCATTAATCCCTTCCAACATCGATTTTATCAAAACCTGAGCAGTCTGGATGTTAAGTGGTGAAGCCTATTTTAATCGCGTCTCATGGCTGTCGAAATAATTTAAAATCATCAATATTTAAAAAGATTCATCAGACCAGGACCAGGCCGCGGGACAGGAAAGGGAGTCGGGGGGGCTGTCCACAAGGGGTAAGTAATTGAAAGCCAGAAGGAAACAGGGAGCAGAAGGTGACTCACAGAACCCGTTGAGGTCCTGGGTGCTGGTGGAGAAGGGGTCGTCCTTGTGCAGAGTGCTGACTTTGCCGGCGCTCTTGTCAGCCGGGCCCACCGGGCCCATCTCCCGCTGTGTGGTGCTGCTCGCCGTCTCTTTCTGCTTTTTGGCAAGTTTCCTTATTTTCCCCCCCAAAACAAGGAAGACGCGGTCACTTGGACTCCATTCATGCAGTCATTTACAGCTACTTTAAAGACAAACACATGAGTGTAATAAACAGTGCGTAGGCGACCTTGTGCAATTCAGCGTTCAGCTGCAATGTGGCGCAGGTATTAAGTCTAGCGGTTAGAGAACTTAAGACCCATGACCAGAAGGCTAGAGTTTCGTACACTAGGTGGGGAAGCTTCTGCTATATCATTTGGGTCAGTAATTTCTAATGAATTTCTTTAATTAATATCCAGCCGCATAATAGGGTAATATGGAGCATTATTAAGTACAAGAATGATTGCTAAAAAATTAATGCAATATTGCTCATTTAATTGGTACAGGGATATGATTCATTTCAAAGATAATTATACAATTTATCTTAATTATGATGGCTAAATTACCATGAAAACAAAATAATTTTGAGAATTCCGATTTAAACTTTCTTCTACAACGTGTTTTACAGAACTGAGGCCTCCTAGGGATTTTCTGGTTTCATAAAATTCTAAACTGCCAGAGTTTAAATGCGTATAAAATAATAAACTTTATTGCACCCTACTATCGAATATATAAGACGCTTGCCATGTGGAACAAAGCAAATCAGGCCCTTGATATTTAGGGGAAATTTTGGGCTTTATAAACATGAGTGGATGGTAAATCTCCCATATGATAAACAATCAGGAATGTAGTAAAACTACATCTCCACAAAAAAGCCACAATAGAAAAGGGTTGTTTTCAGATCATCCGTTTTGCAGTGAAGAGCTCAGTTGCAGATTAAGCTACTTTTTAAAAGTTGCAGCATATGCTAAATTCAATTTCATTTAACCTTTGATAAATATTTTACTCTTGAATTAATCTAGCCCTCAGATATGAAAAGGACAGCCTTTTCAGCATGCAGATCCTGCCTCCCAAATATCTGGTCCCCTATGAACTGTCCATGATTCTCCCACTGGCATTAAACCAACCGAGCAGAAACTATATATTTTTCATGTCCAGTAAATGGGTTTAATTCAATAAAGTATTTTTTGAAAGAGTTTAGCCCATTAAAAAGTGTTAAGACCAACTTGGTTTTCTGTTCAATAGACTAAAGCTGTGCCCTAGTGCCGGTGGGTGTGATGGGAAAAAAGTAAAAAAAAACCCTGACAGAAGCGCTGGTGTCTGAGAAGGAGAGCATGATGGGAAGCCCCCTGAGATGCCCTTCTGTAGCCACTGCTGCTGATGAAGCAAGGGTAACGGGACATATGGGTGGAGGAAAGCCCTTCAGCTCCATCGGAAGAGCAGACAGTGGCGGGGCTAAATAAGACTCCATTTTAATCCAGAAAATATTTCTGGGCCGTGGCTGAAACCAAAACTACGTATTAATGGATATTAACATTAATACGTAGCATATATTAACATATTTCTCTCCAGGTTGTTTTTTTCTATAAATACACTGGCACAACTGGTGATTCCAAAGTGACAAACAATAAAAGGTGTTTGTCAAGGCCTGATAAGATGCTTCCCCTAATCCATTAGAAAATTTTGAGCTAATAAGTCTCTGCAAATTTCTACAAAACCTGCCACCACACACAAGGAGGATGAGGAAGAACGATTGGTCTCTTCTGATCTATCTCCTTCTGGGCCACCTGTAATTTTATACAATGCAAGTCTGCAGAAGATGTAATAATAATATATTAGATTGATCCTATGGTATAATTGGTTAGTTTACTTTGGTTTCTTAAATGTTTGTGGATGTTTGAATTTTGTGTAGAAGTTTAGAAAGAACAAATCCTATCTTGCTAAATGCTTCCCAAACAGGTTTATAATTTTTTCGCTCCAGTATCTGTGGTCCTAGATGGTGAAGTATCAATATGTGCAGCATTTGAAAGGCCTCTCAGCCAAGAAGCAATAACCGGAGGGCCAGCCCTGCTTGTACCTCTCATTTCTCAATTACGTTTCCAGGTCTTGATCCAGCGAAATTAAAACGCTCTGACTCAGCCGACCATGTGCGTGTCTGTGGAGACCCATCACCACTCAAAAACAATATGTCAGTATTTATTTTGTTGCTTTTTCCCATGGCAGTATTTGATTGATGAGAATTCTCTCTCTTTTGATAATTAATAAGAATTATAAGTGGTTACTCAGAAAGGTAAGCAGAAAGGTAGAAGTGCGGTTAAAGGATAACCGAGAGGAGCAAAGGGAGAGAGAGAATATGGAAAAGTCGAGGCGAGGAAGTTTCGGACAACTGCGTGAATTATAAAGGAGGAATGGCTTATCCCTTTATAGTTTCTGATACATTGAGCCCACTTGCAGTGCTGCTGCTATCAGAATAAGGGCCATATATGGCCTTTATACGCTCATATACAGAACAACCGTTAACCGTTTCTAGGCTTGGGCTCTATAGACTTAATGGGCCTCTGATAAATAAATCAACAGCTGTACCAGCACCCAGAAAGACCCAGGGTCGTTCATCATACCGACACTAGCCTTCAAAGAAAAACACTTTTTTGCTAGCCTTTCCACAACCCAAAAGGTCACATATTGCCTAATTACAGGCGTGCTCCTGATTGTGCTTTATATTGAATATTCTTAAAACGGGCTTGTTTAAATGACAAATTCTGGGCATATTTCAAGCCGCAATAAAGTAGAGATAATCCGCATTTAATGAATGTCAAACTAGCATTTAATTAAAAGCAAGGTTGCCATGCTGTGGCTGGTCCTGCTCATCCTTTTCGTTTTACAACACTAGCGCTAATAGCAGATTATTTGATCTTTCAGTAGTAACGTACCCATTTGTTTTCCATTTAGGATAATGTTTATCAATGCCTCCAAACGCATAGCTTTCAGGGAGAAAACTGGGCCTATAATCAGAGGTGTTTTATCTGCCTTAATTGCCCTCATCATGCATGCACGAGACAGACCGCATGTCCATTAGAGAACAGAAAGACGGAATGAAAACATCAAGCTCAGCTTTTGGAGCGGGTGGCGAAACCCGCCGAAGACGAGTGCAGCCAGTGAATGAGTGGCGTCGGCATGCAGAGTCGCCACGATGGGACCGAAGGGGAGTCGCACAAATGACACCAATGCCACAGCGCTTGGGCCAGCATGCATCACTTTCACTCAGCCAGTTACTCACACGTGGTTCGGAAAACGGAGAGACGTTTGACTAAGTGGTATCTTTTCAGTCTGTCAGACTCTTCCCCCCCACTGACCCCCGTTTAACTGAAACTGGAGCCAGACGGGGTCAAAGACTAAGGATCCAGAATAAAGTCAATCATTTAAAAATAATGTGACGAAATTCAAGGGTCCCTGCCATTCTTACAGGTTCATTCAGTTCAAATAGTTTAATATAGATTTAATAAGGATAGGAATTGCTCCGCAAATCAGTAGAAAAATGAAATGAAATTTTAATAAAATTTTGATTAAAATTTAGATTACATTCTTATGCTTAATTCAAATTAAAAAAAAGAAAATATATATATATATATATAGCTCAGTCCTAGTGATAGAGATCTAACTACTTCTACATATTTATGGGGGGTCTCAGGACTGTGGCCAACAGTACCTTGTAGGCACCAGATCAGACACCAGAATGACAGCTGTTGAGAATTCTTTCAACAACAACCGCTGGGTAAAGCCAGTTTTCATCTATATTTGAAGAGCCCTGCTCAGAAAACAACACAGAGCTGCAGAAATCAGAATTCAAACCTTTTAAATCCTTTAAATACCTGGCAAACATTTCCAAGCAACACTTCTGACACCTGCACAAAGAAAACCAAACCATTCGCTCCCCAGCTGCCTAAAGTATGGCTGGCATGTGTGATTTTCTATTATCTTTATCTATTATTCTCTTCCGCGTTTTGACATTTTGATACACTACTCATGAGTGTTATTGGCAAATTTTCTAAGTCTTCCTCCTAAAGAAAGATCTTCATAATCATATGCACCAATATCAGTCGTTTGACACAATATCAGTACAATTTAATATTTATATTCTAACAGAATCTGATGGCATCTGATGGCAAAATGTAGAATAAACTATTACTGGCTGTTCATCATTTAAAACATTATAAGGCTAATTTTCCTTTTCGTGATTTTCGGTAGCAAATATTTTTTTTATCCCAGAGAAACTGCAGATCTTTAAGATCTTTAATCTCGGTTGTGGCAACTCAGTCTGATAAGACTGTAGTGTTACAAAACCGTGCAGTGGTGCGCAAATGCTTTGGATTTGAAATACGAGGAGATGAGGTTGTCGCAGACAGCCAGAATGTCTGGTGTGCTCATTGGAAAATCCTTGAGGGACATAGTGGCGTTACACCCAAACTCAAGGTCATAGTAAAGTGCATTTTAATTCACAAGGGGGCAAACAGAGAACAGAATCGAGGTCATATCTGATGATATGACCAAATGGAGAGTTTCTACCACCGTCATTAGGGAAAGCACTGTGCGGGCAGTACAATGAGAGCCCTAAACACGAGGACCTTCATCATAGTCAAACATGTTATGTGAATGGGTAGAGTAGGCTGTCCTTTCTTGTTAGCTAACTAGCTAAAAAAAAAAGTTGCTGAAGTTGTACAGGATCCTAGCGTAAAATAGAAGTTTTACTTTGACTATGTGTTAATAAGGAACTTAAAATAGCAACATGATTATTGTAATTTCTGTGTTTAAGCTTTTTCATCTTCATCATTTGATATTATCAATTTATAAATCGATTCCAAAATGTTGGAATCTAAAACTAGTAAAGTCAAAAAAAAAATATTTAAGCCACACATAATGAACACTAAAATAAATTTGAATAATAAAAATTGCTATGAGCATAGAACATTTGACAATGTAGATTTTGGATGTATCGTTTTGTGTACGACAGCCTTTTTCAATGAAGACAAACTAACAAAAAAGTTACACCCATGAAAACTTATTTTTTTTAAATACTTAAATATAAATATTTTATTTAAATATTTTTTTTTAATTAAGAGCAGCTTTTTTCATAAGGTACTTCCAATTGCATACATAATTTTTCTGCACGTAAATTCAGAAATATGTTATCGATTTTCACAGATAGCTATCAGTCAGTACTGATGGAGACAGTTGTTATTATGGAAATCAATTAAGACTCAATTAAGAAGCAGATGTAATATAAAAAAAGGTAAATGTTCTACATTCCCATCCTGGCAGTACTGGACAGATTTCTACCTGTGTCGACGCCTTTTCTGCTGCACTTGATTTGGTTCTTTTCCCTGCTGCTCCACAGAATTATGTTTACCCGTGTAATCCCCTCGAAAGTGCTCTGTACATTAATAATGTTTGAGCCAACAGCAAGGTTTACAGAACATTTTTTTTTTTTTTTTTTTTTTTAAACGTGATTTGTGACATTTCTAGAATACCCAATATTGTAAGTTGGGTATTCAGGAACACAAAACTATGAAAACATTACAAAATGCTATTAGGTCAAGTGCTCCTTACACAATCCAAATTGAGCTACATTTGTTCTAAACAAATGTACCCCCCCCCCCCCAAGAGATGCTACAAAATCCAAAACCAGCCCCCTACAAATAGTTATAAAAAGGAAGCAATGTTATTACTTTTTACTGAGTTTGATTACTGTTGGTCAGCAGTGTCCAAAATTAGGGAGCTGATATTAAAAACATTTTTTTTTAAATCAAATAAGTATGTGATAGGGAAATTATGTGATTTTACTAAATCGAATGAAAATCTACAACTTTTCTCAGTTTGCGAAAGGGGCAGTCACAGGTTTCGCTTGTTTTGAAAGCAAATGTAGGAGGGTACAACAGCTGTCAACCAATCACAGTCAATCACATATTCTTAACTGTTAAATTTAAGACAGTCAGTATGTAAACAGGGTCAGTAAGTAAATCAATTAAACTATTCTCAACAATGCTAACCCAGGAGCACATATGGTAATCGTATTTCTCTAGCTAATGTACAGTTGTGTGTTTTTTGTTTATGTGTATTTTCTATGTCATTGTTTTCTGGAGTTTTCTGAACATTTAGGTCGCAGAATATTTGTATCTCTCAGATTGATATTCCTATCACAGCTTGTTCATTCTGAGTGTGTGTGCACTTGTGCCTGTGTTTGTGTGTGTGTGTGTGTGTGTGTGTGTGTGTGTGTGTGTGTGTGTGTGTGTGTACTATCCAGGGATAATGCAAGTATTAAAATGTTTAATATTAAAGACGGAATGTTAGCCTTTTTAAAGTTGTATTTTTAAAGTAAAAAAAGTTTAAAAGTTTATGCCATTTTATTAGTCATTCAGTTTGTTCCCTTTGTTTTCAGTTTGTAAATTCTCTACACCAGAGTTCGGTAGCAAGGTTGATTGTAATGGAGCACTGTATACCAGTAGCTTAACGGAACTGCAAAGTCACAGATGGGGCATAATGAGGAGAGCGAGTGAAAGGTCTAAACATATATCTATTCGACTACAAATATAACATATGGAAAGAGATTCTGCTCTTTCTGTGAGTAGGTAAATCGAAGTGTAAAAAATATTTAGAGTGTAGGTTTTCAATTTATGTGGGCAATGGGACATCTTTAGATATTTAAGTTTGCATACATCTGATTTGTTGTTTTGTTTCTTTACATTTTTTAAAATCTGTGGTGACTTTCGACAACTTCATAGTGATCGACAAAATATGATTCCGCAAGAGGCTTTCACTGAGAGCTATCGCTTGCAAACTTCAAATTTGGTCAGGCTATGACGGTCCACTCCCCTATCTCTACCTAAAGCGAAGGCCAAAAATGTCTTGATTTGGTCTTACTTTATTTCGCATGCAATTTCTTCTTGTGTTCTAATCCCGAGAAAATTTCCACAATTTCTATCGCCTCGCAGTGGCTTTGATTTGGTCCAGCCCTAGGTCTTGCCACCTAGGGTTTACGTTTCTCAGAGCCTGTTTCTTTTCAAATGCACTTAAAAGCAATTTTGGGTCGGTGCAAGACTAGCGTGTTCTTTCTTAATAAGGTGTTGAAATGCTTTGTCCACCATGGCGTTGCTGGCTGAGCTGACTGATTGAAAAAGTAAGCCGGACTAAAATGCACTGGCCGTCGCTATCTCTTCCAAAGGGTTCTTCCTACTGGTAAAAATGTATAACTATATAAATAAGTGAATGTATTTCAATTCAATTCAAGAAATTAGCTTCTGCTTTGATCTTCTAATTGAATGCTTGGTAAAATCCTATTTTTTATTTTTTTTTTTTACTTTTGAAAGAAAAATACTGCCGTGACACTTATTTTTAAATGTTTTTTTTTTTTTAAATAAACAACAAAAACTAAGGACAAATCATAGAGATATATAGAGAGCTGGTACCTTATACTGGGCTCATGAGTCTGACAACTACATCGATACGTTAAATATATTTACATTACATATATTAATACATTTACAGAAATGTATCATAGTTATGTTCAATTTTTATTTGAAGTTGGTCAGTGGTTAACTACTGCAATGGCATTAGCTGTGGATAGATATTGACTGACATGGTTGAAATAGCTGAAATACTACAGTGATACGCTAAATATTACATAATAATGTGAACAGTAATATGTCATCATTGGTATTCATTTATCTACAGAAGTTCCAGGTCAAAAGCAAACTAAGTCAAATTTGCCATGATGCAAATCGTGAAATTAGGGAGTTTTGGCTATAAGGATTTTGTTTGTCATCTCTCTACATCCGAGGTGATAATAATTATCCTCTCTATTGAAAGCCATGTAAAAATGATATAATAAATTCAAATAATCCAAAATATAAAGGAAAAAGAAAACATTCCACACCACTGCTGGTGAATAAGCAGCACTTGCTTATTGAAACAGAATTATGATTCAGACCCATTCTTGGTTTCAAAACCAGGTCTTTAGAATCTGAAATCACAAAAAAATTTGACACTGTCTCTCTATATATCTCAGTGGGACAAACGGACATTATTTAGGCAGAAAATAAATGGAAAAAAATAAACATAAACAAAACAAAAGTTATTTTTTTAATTCTACTTACAGGTAATAAGAGTAGGAATACGCATTTCTTCTGAAGCATGTTGAGCCAGTTGAACAAAATAGAGCACCCAAAAAAAGGACAAACAGATTAATTAGTACTCTTTAGCACCCACGTCGAAGAGGAAGAGCTGATGAAGAAAATGTCAGAACTGGTTAAAACATCGGATGCTGTTCTGTTTAACATGTCTGTATCTCAGTGTAACATGTCTGTATCTCCGTGTAACATGTCCATATCTCTGTGTACAGAGTCCAGAAGCATTTTAACACAACATTGTTCGCTGCAAGTGCTCTTAGTTAACGTCTACCTCTGAAGGCAAGACTTTGAGGTGCTACATGGTTCTGTCCACTTTGTCTCCTACCACTAATAAAACAGTTATTAAACAGCTTCAGGTAAAAAAAAAAAAAAAAAAAAAAAAAAAAAATATATAAAAATAAAGAAAAAATTAAAAAAACACTGGGCCAAGAAAAAACCACAAAAACTTCAAAAGTGCCGGACATGGAGGGGTTCAACTCA
>JAOYSI010047315.1:40598-102016 GCA_025775065.1 Hiodon alosoides | reverse complement strand
CTTGTGACTGGAGAAGGCCAGTTAAAGAGGGCTCTCGGGATGAAGACGGACAAATTCACCAAGCAGGAGATCCGGCAGCAGAAGAAGAGGGAAATAAAGCAGCAACATGCACAGAATATTTTAGGGTAAGACGGTTAACTTGTGTATATATTGTTTGGTTTCAGTAGTTTATCAAGCCAGTCTGTAGTGTGCCATCCTTTATTCTTCACTTTTCAATATGTATTACTAAGATTTTCTTTCTCTCCCAATTATGGTGCAATGTTACACATGTCAATTGATGCTCATCTGAATGTTACATGCACTTACTTTAAAAGTAATCTTCTATGTGGGCCATCAGTGACTGTGAGCAGGTCCATCAGAAGAGAGAAGAAATGGTAGACCAGATTGAGTGCATTAACCAAGAGACTCAGAGAATAAAGACAAAGATGGAGAATCTGAGGGACGTCTGCCAACAGGAGACTGACAAGGGACAGGTGAGGACATGGGATGAAATTTGCTGCATCACTGCCCATAATCACAATAACGCAACATCTTTTTTTCTGACTGGTTTAAAGTATTATATTGCTAAATATTTTCCCCTGACTTTATATAAACTCTCCTGAGCCATTCAGGCTTGGAAGATTGAAATTTGACCCGCTACAGTAGTTTTAGAATGTTTTAAAAACATTTTTTTATTGTTGTTGCTTGACAGCACACGGTGCAATAAATAACTTCTTACTCTTACCTTGTCTCTAGGTCCTGTATCAAAGTCTGCAGTCTGCACTGGACCTGTTTCACAGGAGGATTGAGAACCATATCTGTACGCCCGAATAATAAAATGAAAGTTAAAGTGCATGGTTAATGACCATAATGTTTAATAATTGTAAATTTGCTGTCATTTTGTCGTAGAAGCTTCACTGTTATGTTTGCGTTCTCTGTTGTATTACATAAAAGGTATTGCATTGGAAATTGTCTGCATGGAATATTGTGACGTCAATACTATTGTTCAGGAAACCGTTTCGTATCTATGTTCAAATAGATGGTTTTAATGAGGTCTTTAGTGTGCCACATAGCCTAAGGAAAACTGAATGGTATTGATTGTAATATACTTGAGTGCTAGCCACATCATCCAGTAACAGCATATCTACACTTGTCAAGGAAAAATAAGCATGTAAATGTATTCAGTATAATTTTGGCATGGTTATTTTCTAGTGCGCTATTTAAAGAGATCGTATTAAGGCCATAGTGGTGTTGGCTACTGGTATTTGGTTTGTAACAAATCAAATCCCTTTGTACCCTTATGGTTTTTCAGTGTTGTTAAATCTGTTATAAAAGCGCTTGAATGCAGCATAATTACTACCACTTACAAAACCTTAGTGATTAGGTCTAAATGGAATGCATTTGGCATCAATGGTATAACGCTCAATACAGGTGAATATATTTTATTTAAAATTTGATTTTTTTCTTTGACAGACTAAGTTAAATAATACTTCCATATTGAAAATCTACTGTAGGTTTGAACAATGTGGAAAAATAAGGTATGCTATAAAAAATGCAAAAACAAAAACAATCTACATTTTGTAGGGTTAAGAAAGGTGCGTAAATACTTCAGAGCTCGTGTGAATCAGAGCAGTTGTCAGTGTGTACTGTAGGTCGAACAAGTTCACTTGGACTGAACCACAATTCTCAACCTGAAAACATGAACTTAGGCAAAATCAAAACACGCGTTTAGACTGAGACCAAAAAAAAACTACCCAAAAAAGTGTCCTAAACGACTGTTTTGGCTGTTTTTAACTTTAAAAGTTATTAACGAATAACTCATTCGTACAAAATTCCCTTCCAAAGGTGACAAAAGTTTGCCTAGCTTGTAATTAATAATTAGTGGGTGATCTCAAAAAAGGTTCCCGTCAGTTGAGCCACACCTATGAAATGTTCAAATGTGAAAAACCTGCCGTTGCATAATTATGTTATTGCGTTAACCATAAAAAAACTTTTTCCCTTCCTTTTTTAATTCCTTCAAAAATGTTTTTCTTCAACTATTTTGCCACATTAAATGTCTGTGAACTGAACAAATGTTACCGAACATTTGAGAAACCTCTTCAAGAATCTTGAAATATATACATTAGGCAGCAATACGTTTCCTCTGACTTTCAGCCTATTGAGGTTAAATGTTTTCATTGTAGATATCGTTTTCTACACAGGATTTTGTTTTTTGTTTTTTGTTTTTTACACTGAAGTGCTATGAGGGTATCTGGCCTGCAGGGGTCAGGATCAGTCAACAGGTAATGATGAGAGCGTTGGTCAGCGACTGATGGCTCTGTGTCCGCTCCAAGGGTGCGCCTGACAGAAGGTCACAAGCTGCCAGCTCATGGTACAGTGCATTCAGCACCTCCAGTATATGGGCTTTACCTGTAGGAGGCAGAACATGGGGATGTCTGTATTAAAAGCTCATTTATCCATACAAACTTTAGTGGATTTGCATCCACATTAAAGAAACATCCATCTACACAGACTTTATTTTGATTCCATTCATAACTTTACGGCACAAAATATATTTTTCAGTTCAAGGTTAACACCACATTCCTTACCGTGCTGAGGGTCACTACAAGACTCCAGCGTGCTCAACAAGATCTTCCCCAGAGACCGTCTAGAGACGTTCTGAAAAAGAAAACGCACATTTTCAGTCCGCAGTAAGAATACGATTCTGAAGATTTAATAAAGATGGTGCTTCCACAGATGACTGCGTTAAAAAAAAAAGAAGATGGAGGCATTTCGGAAGTAGTGCTGGACAACGGCATGGCTAGAAGAGCGGCGAACGATCCCTCAGAGTTCCGTTCGGGCATGCCTTTGAGAAGCAAAGGCCAGCGGGGGAAAAACCAGGCAGTGAAGGACCGTGCTCACTACCAGACCGAAAGCCAACGGCGGATAGATCTCGGCGGTCTGGTCTGCGTGACTGACCAGCTCGCGCAGCTGATGCAAGAGCTGCAGGACGTCCATTAGCTTCTCCTCCACCAAGGAGAGACGCACCCTCTCCGTCTCCAGCATCTGCAGCTCCATGTGTAGCAGCTCGGTCTCCTCGGCCTTCTGCTGAAGCTCCAGCACCAGCGAGTCCTTCATCTACACAAAAGGAGGCAGGCCCACACTGTGATCAGTGCCTTCGGTCCTCATCGTTTTAGTGGGCACACGCGCTGTGTGTTGAATGACGGACAAGCTAAAAAGTATGATTGTGTTCTAGATTCCCCTTCAGACGAAATAGCTTTAATTGTTATTTTTAAAGCCCTGTGTAGGGCTTTGGGGGTAGCGAGTGTTTCTGTGGTTATTTGCGGTGAGAAACAGCTGCACACAGCAGCATGGGTGGCTCCGAAAACCCTCCGCTGCCAGCTGGGCGGCGGGTGGTGGCGGGCCAACCAGCAAACCGCTCTTTCACTTTGAAGCCCTTTTGACGTTCATTGCGGTTCTCTAGGAGGGTCCCAGTTTGTTTTGCTTTTCTAATCTTATTCCCAAACGCACTGTAACGTCAAGGTAGACAAAATACCATGTTCAGTCCTGTGTGTACTATTACTATACGCGAAGGCTGCTTCCAGGAGCCACAAGTGCCCCCGTTTATGTAGCCCAACAGCCTCAGAAGTCTAACCTGGTCCATGTCCATCTCGGTCTTACGAGCCTGGGTCTCCTTCAGCTCCAGTTGCTTGTTCAGCTTTGTAACCTTCTCCAGGAGCCCCACCACGGCGTTCTGGTTCTCCTCGCTCCTCGAGCCCCCAAAGTGGGACAGAAGCTTCCTTACGGCCTTGTCGTCACACCTGAAACAGACAGTGGAGATAGCACACGGCTAAACCAAAGTTATCGGTGCCACGATGTGTCACAGGAAAGGGTGCAGGGGGTGAAGGCGCCACCGGCTTTGACGAGGTTGCAGAGGTGACGCCTGCTGCCGAGCATGATGGGAGCGATTTCAAACAGAGAAGGGATCACCTGTCCCCACAGCAAGACAGCCTGGTGAGGATCCTCTTCACCTCGTCCACCTGACCCTGCTGCTCCCCGGCCCACTTCTCGTCCTCCTCGTCGGATGCTGCCTGGCCTTCCACTGAGCGAAAGAGCTGCTCTTCAACTGAGGACACACACACACGCACGCACACGCACGCACACAGAGGCCGTTAATCCCCAGTGCTGACGCCACGGTCAGGACAAGCCACTGTCGTGACAACTCGAAAGCGAGCCACACCAGGCAGTCAGCGGAAATGGCTCGTTTCCAATACCATTTTCCGAAGAGGTTTCAGCGTGTCCCGTGGGGGAGTGGCGGTCCTGCTGGGCATTCAGGCAGCACCCCTGGCCTGACCCGCCGGCGCTTCTGTATTGGGGTTCCCCTGCTCTGTTGCTGGGAACCTGGAGCTTGGACACCTCTGACCTGGCATGAAGAAATAGAAGCCGATTATGTTGACTAATCTCTAATTCAGAGGCCCGGAGGATAACGCTTTCACAAACAGGTATTGCCAAGATTTCAAATGAATCAATGTATAAAACCCACAGTTTTACACCCTGGAGAAGGCATTCAGTCATTACCTTCTAAGTGAACAAACACAGCCTTCAAATAAAGCACTGCGCATGACAGAATGAATTCATTACTATTTGTTCGACAGGAGAGGACTGGCGCCGCCCCTCTGCAGCACTAGAGAGTTACGATCGTGTCGGGAGCCTGGAGCGACTGTAGAGTGACGTAGGGCCCGTTGGTATGGCGCCAGCCGGTTTGAACGAGAAAGGGCTGGTACTACTGAGGTTGGACAGAACATAAACGAGAGGACGACAATGGGCGCCAGGTTTATACTGTGAAACCATTCGTGGGGAGCAGGCGTTTAAAATTCTACTCCACTAAATAGCTGAGTTATATAGCAGCCTACAATACAATAAAAAGGGTTTGCATAAAGAATTAACTGACATCATTGAACTGTTTTATAACTTTTCAGTTAATAATCCTCCATTGTTATTAGAAGCCAAAGCAGATGGATAAAATGTAAGGTACTTAATTTGAGGTACTTCCTATTGCAAAGTACAATAGACCAACATGTAAATATTGGTGACTTTTGCACCATTTAAAATGTTTAAATGTAATTTCCAATGTTTCAATGGGGCCTGGTTTTTGTGCTGGAGGAAATCCGATAGTGGGCCTTAGTGACTCACAGAATAAGTGTTTCCAGATGAAGCCGTCTTGCCAGGGAAAAATAGAAGAAAAAAAAATGTAGTCAGGATGAATCCCAAAAAAATCATCACTTCAACTAGGAGCACACATTCTAAATCTTGCTGCCATGAAAGATACTTCATCTCAGGACAGCATTAAATTATGTCTGCATAATTGATATAATCTGTGCACTTCTGTGTAGAAAAGGGAAAAAAAGTGGAGATAATTCAAGTTCGATGCAAAGTCATTAATTGGGGCCCTTGTAAAGGCAAACTGTCGGAGGGCGGAGACATGTTTGAATTATGGGGGGCCTGGGTGGAAGTTGGGGTGAGGGGGGGGGGGTGCTGCTGCAGGGCCCATGATGACCTACAGCTGCTTGGGAGGTGCACAGGCCTAGGCCCCCACAGGTTGCTATAGAGACGCTCTGTCACCTCCCACCCGTACTGTGCCTTTGGTCTCTTGTGAAGTGAACTGCTTAGGGTGGGCGGGGCTTTCAAGTGTCGGGCCCCACAGTGCTCACAGTGACTAATTGAACTTTAATTGCTGCACCCATAGATGTGGGAGCTGCCAACCAAAGTGTAGCCTGCAATGTTTATCTTTTCACAATGAAGGCATAAATATGGTTTTCTGGAGTTGGCTAGTAGGATGAGAGATTTTTATCCCTGGAGCCGTTTTAACAGAAACAGAGAGCTGTCCATCCTGGTTTAAAAAACTAAAATAAAAAAATGGATTTGCTCATTGTCATGCAAGGCCCGGCTCAAGGTTATTAGAAGCGTTTGAGAGTCACTGCACTAAGCCACCGGATTTCACTCCAGACTTCCTGGTGAGAGGTTTCACTGTGAGGTCCAGGAAGACTTGAACTGGATGTGTCTCTCTGAAATGCTCTGGGAACAATGCCCCAGCCACCCTCAAACGGAAAAGTTGAACGGAGGGGTTTGAAATACCAAGCCCCTTCGAAATGCCTGGCCCTTTACTCCAAAGTACTTTAGCAGTCTAAAGACGAGGACAGATTGCAGTTTACGGCCACCAGTTATAAATTTATCAGCTTTTAGAACTGAATTATTCAACGCGTTTTCAAACACCATCACAATGCAGCAAGCCGGGATTCATCTTGACGTACTATTTATTTATTCCTTACAGAATAAGTTGTGGTTCAAAACACAACATGGATCCCCTGCAGACTTTTGCTATGGATTTAATCTAGAGAACAGAATTAACATTTGAGACCAATAGGTTATCTGTAACCAGTTTGATCATTTGTTTTGTTCTAATTTGATCTATTTTTTTAGTTAGATTTGTTCTAACTTGCTCCAAAAAGTACCTTGTGTCACACAGTTTATACTTTGATTGCAGTAAATCTAAATATAAATTGTGAATGCTGTGCTTTTTGGTTTAGTGGAGGTAAATTTCTTTTGGAGAGTAAAATAAAAAAAGCAACATTGACATGCTTGACTTACTATGAACCTCCCTGGGTCTTAAAAGATTTGGGCTTAGGAATTAAGCTTTAAAAATATTTATTATCTCAGGGCTTATCAACTATATATGAAGAACTGGGTGATTTATTTGACATTTTCTGAAGTTTGCATAGCCAACGTTCTGTGTACACTTTTTTGTGAGAATTCACTGTCCGTGAACTTTGCGCACAAACGTATACACAGGGAAAAGCAAATGTTAGCTTTACCGGTTTTAACTCTGCTAACAGGGAGGAGGTTCACAGGGTTAAAAACAAGGTTCATAGAACATACAGGCTAGTCTCTGCACTAGTCTTCATTAGCAGTCCAATAAGACAAGCCGGGTGTATTCACTAAGACATGTCAACGGGACATCTGCTGAGTTAGCACCACAACCAGAATCTACCTGCAAAAAATGTATTCACTATACGGAATAGACATCGCCATATCTACTTCTAAAGCAAACAAGCCTTCCATTGTATTGCACACTTTAGGCGTGAATCCAACATAACCCTATTCCTTTGATAAGAAGCAGAACAACATTACTACATGAACGGAACTGAGAGAATGCAGAGACTATGAAGTACCGGATGAAAGGCTAGTTCTGTTTGCGAATTCACAACAAGTTTTTTTTTTGTTGCAATTAATACAGGATATTACTTTGACCTCAAAGTTGCCTTTGGTCTTAGTTATAACTCCCATAAATCATTTCAATAGGCTGCTCTATTTACTGGTGGGATCCCTGGGTCTACACAAGGTACAAAGCGAGGCCAGGGTATTCATAACAGGATTCCCTTATCGCATCCATATTTATACAAGGCAGGACAGATGCTTTTAAACAGGGTAAGTCCAGCTGTTTGTGGTTAGAGTGAGGACACCGGGCCGCTTCCTGTGTTTACTGCAGCACAGGCTGATGTGACCCCCCCACCCACTCCAACCTACGCTCACACATAATGTTTGGAGCGCAAGGCTGAAATCTAACATCATATGCTGGACATTCCCTATCCCCAGGAAACCTGGACCTTCTTAAAGTTTTGTTCAACAGCACAAGCTCATTTCAAACTCTAAGTTTGGATAAGTGGAAAAACAACACAATGTGACTAAATTGGACCTGATTCTACTCCTCATCTTATAGTTCAGCTATTTCACAGCAGGGACTGACAGAAAGACATTCGACCCTGCTCTGGTTTGCTGGTAGGATGTCTAACGCTTTCTGCAGGTTTCGCTCTGGCTCCAAATGAGCGCAGACTGAGATTATTCAGACCCGCTGCATCTTTTCCAGCTCTGCAAATAGGTCAGACTCATAAACATTTTCAAACTAAGAATGCAGCTCACAGGAGCACACGCCCAGACATGGAGCAGACATCCAGCGCCAACGTAAAAAAGGCAATATGCAAAAAGCTAATTTCTGTAAACGCATACAAGAAAAATTATGAAGAGTAAAAGATAAAAGGTTCCAAAAGACTGCCAGAAACAAACGCACTACAGAAGAGCTGACGTCTGCAGAGTTTGAGTATCTGCGAGCTGGGCGAAGAGGTGGGATGGGACATTTTCCAAGCCTGAAGAAAAACTGAGAGGTTTGTAACTCCCACAAGTGCAGCAGAGGAGTAGAAGAATGCGCTGGGTTCAGATAGGCTTCAAATGTGTCCTTCACACTGACAAAGTGCCCATTATTCATGAGAGATGAACGCAAACAGCACCTGTTCCACACAATGCAGCTCACACATCGGAGCACGTGAATGTTACGGTGGGTCTTTTTCTCTCCAGACATTAAGAACTTGAAAGAGGCCGGAGACTAAAAGTCGCCTCAGATGGCGGTGCAGAATTTGCGGCAAAGACAGAAATCTGAAACAAGGCCATCAGACAATCGGAAATACCCAACAGGATTCATGCATGAAGCCGCCTCCTAAAAACAAAAAAATCCTGATTTTTAAAAGAGTTCATCCAGTTTCCTTTGAACTGCTCCAAAAAAAACTACCCAAATGTAATTTTTATAGAAACCTTAAGTAACAGTTTTCATCAATATTCAGAGGAACGGAAATTATGGTTTTATGTATTAACTTGGAATGACCAATGATTTTTCCTATTTTTCTCCCCGGTCTGGAATCGTCTATTGTGCTGATGCATCTCGGCTCGTTGCCACAGCTCCCCATACTCCACACAAGAAGGGTGAGGAAGTACCACTAGTCTTCTCCCATCCGAGTCGACTTCAAGCCACTAGTCTTCTCCATACCGCAGGCTACCCAGCTCCCAACGACAATATACGCCTGCAGCTGCCAGGGAAGCTGGTGGGAGACGGTGATTAGTGATGAGCCGAGAAAAGCCTAGCCAAGTCGGTGTGCTGCCAACTGTGCGCCAAAATGCTCCCCTGGTCACAAACCAGCAAACTCAAGCTCATGGGGCTCAGTCTGTAGTTGGGAGAACCCCTTCACCTACCGAGCCACTCGAGGAGCTTGCCATTCGTTTTCCAATGGCAGTGTGTTGTTTTTAAATTGCTATTAGTTACACATAGCTAGGCGTTTGTGGCCCTCTCCCACAAGCCCAAACTGCCCAGCAGGAAGCGAGAGAACGACGCAGGGCGATAAAGAAGCTTGCTCCCGTCTACACGCAGACAGAGCCAGAGAATAAACAGCTTTGCTCTTTCTTCCAGATGGTGGTTTTCCCTCCTTCCTCCCTTTCTTTTCCGGCTTTCCTGGTGACATCCATTGTCCCCAGGTTTATCCCACAGTTTTTCCATGGACCCGCACTGACTGATTTAGATCCTTGCTTTCCGTGGGTCAAGAAAGGCTCACGGGGATAAAAGATACACTGTGTTGACCTCCCCTCTCTCTGTGGTAATGATCCCAACTGTTCACCCCTGCCCCCACCCCAGAGGAGCTGCCAGTCTACCCTCCCTCAACTTCCTTTCATCCCCTCAACCAAAGCACTGAGGGAGACGTTATGTAATGGTCTTACCTCCGACCTTGGATTCAAGATTAAAGAATGGACCTGGTTTCCATGTAAAACATTCTATAATTAAGGAAATTGCACAAGTATGTGAAAACAAACATTATTCAACATGGCCATTTACTACGTGATTTTATTTTTTTCTCTCCAGTCAAATTAAAATGTTCCCACCCAGTCAGAAAACCATAACAAAGGTAATCTCATGATTACTGCTAGACGGAGCCTTTGACAGATTTAACGGGAGATCAATTAGACTGAGATTACACCCACCACACTGTGCATGGCCCCAGCCCGTCCATCTTCACTAAGTCCACAATCCACGGACATTTCATACCGAGAAGCCGCTCGGGACACACCAGTATGCTGGGGGTGATTACGAGAATTTGTTTTAACGCGAGCCCGTGTGAGGGAAACAGAAACTAAAACCACTGCTGATTGCCCTGCAGAGTCCTAGCCCGTTCCCCGAATCGGGGGAGGTTGTTACGAGAAATGAACATGCTGAGGTAGCCTTTTTTCCCCCCCTCCAAAACCCTGCCTGTGCTGTGCTTGAGTGGTGGACGTCCCAATTTCTTCCGACGACTGGCAGCTGGATGAAAAGCTTCCCCTAAATTTTGTGTCTATACAGCTGTGGGCCCTGTTGGACGCACCCCAGGGTCTTTTTCTCTTACGGTTCTCCAGGGAGGGTTCTCCTTTCACAGGCTTCTCCCCAGCTCTGAGGTGGTCCTGACACCGCTAGCGCCCCGCTCTTTGCCATTTGCATGTCCCTATGCCTTTGCCGGGCAACACTTTGGCATGGTCTGCCGTTTTACCTTAGCATAACCTGTAGCTGTAAAGGTCCCGCAAAGCCAGACGGGTGAATACGAATGAGGAGATTTGGAGGAGGAAGTCTGGGAGACTGGGGGGACTTATTAGGCCTACCCAATTTTTTTTTTTTTCATTAAATGCTCATGTCTGAGCCTGGTGGGGAGCAGCACGAATGCAAATTCACTGAGCCCGGGTCCTGCTTCACTTTTGCTTTATTCTATTACTCGATCACTTCTGTCAACCTCTATCACTGAGCACTGAGCAGAGAGTCACTGGCATAGCCCAACCCAACTTCCACCGTCAGAGCTGACACTGAAACCAAATGGCCACTGAATTGGTCCTTCTCATTAAAGAGTCCTGTAAATCCTCGGGATTCCATTCATGCCCTGCCTATAAATGTTCCTAGACATTACCTAGTCGCTGTTAACACGCAGTTGTGAGGTATGAAGGGGTCCCTAAAGGAATGGAGCCTTTTCGTCCTTTGTCCTTTGGCTCGGCAAAAGAATCCTGCCACCAGACACGAGGAGGTTGAGGACTAGTTGCTAAGAATCCAAGTTTTGTTGAAGGTAATAGTCTCTTTTAAACTCTGCAGGCCACACAGCTCGCATGAGAGTTTCAGCGCAAATCGGAAGAGAGGTGCGACCCTCTCAACGGCGATGCTAGTCTGCAGGCACGTGGGAAGCACACAGGAGGTGATGATTTGCGAAGCCCAGCCAATTTTACCCCCTGCCCCCTCCACCAGCCTGGACTGAGCTCTTCAGATTGTCTGATACCGCTAGGCTTTCCGGGTCACAATTGTCATGAGCTGGATGCAAACCCTTACACTCCAGGTCATAGGGAGGCCCTGCTGAATGATTTGAAAAAGTCACTTAACCGTGACATCAGAGACAACTGCACAGGTTGGAGGCAAAGACGTTGTTATTACGCCCAGGTGGCAATATCTTACAGTTTTTGATGTTGTCCCAGCAGCCGAATCAGGAGCAGGTGTGGAAACCTCTTACTGGCCGTCTAGCCCTTTCTGAACATAAGGATTTTACAGATGAGCTTCACATGTTCAGCACCCAGGGAGACACATGGAAACCTGCACCACTCAGTGATTTATAAAACCGGTGGCGCTTCTTCAAAAAGTTAATATAAATCAATGTAACTTCCAGCAGACCTGGCTGAAAGCAAAGCCAAGAGGCATTAAGAACACGTTACATGGTCAAAGCGACATCGCGGGTTCAATTATTAAAGCAAAAAACACCATTCTGCTCATCATTGCTATTCCAGAAATTAAAAATTGAAATTCACAAAATTCCCAATGTGACCTCATAGATTTCTGCAGTACTGCTAACAAGTAAAACTAAAGTCTTATGGCATGGAATTAAAAGACATGAGGATGACTCTGAAATCAAAAGAAAGTCAGTCTGCAAAACCAAAGTAACAATTATTGGAATTGCTGCCGGGAGACTGCGTGGAGAGATGTTGCTATGATACACCCCTGGGAGTATTTATCTGTTATTCAGGGAAGGGAGAAAGTCCGGGGGTAACTGTCTGGAGATTGATGGGAACTTTCAATCGGTTTAGGTCAGGGTTTCCCAGGCTGAATGGAGCTCACTGCCTACATGTCAGGGCCATTGTGGAGTGAATGAATTATTCAACCCTTAGCACATCAATGGAGGAGGCCAGGAGAGGCCTGCTGGCATAGCCGAGAAAGTTTGCAAAGATTTGAAAGGCTTTGGAGGGGAAAGGTTCGGGGGGCTGGGGGTGATGTTGGGGTGAGTGTCTTAATATTTTAAATCAAAGATTTGGTTGGCAAATATTTTCTGTCCAGAACAATTTATTTTTCCCCCCATTTGACAAAAGATCACAAAGACTGCAAAATTTAGTCAATTGACGGGGATGGTTATATACGAGAAGCTTTTATCTAAATCCAAGGAATAACGTATTCTGATCCTATATCGGTAAAGGTTTTCTCAAACATTGCTTTTAAACAAGTCGCAATAATAAAATTTGCATCATATTCGATAAAAAGCAATCCATCTCTATGTTGATAGAAACACTTCTGCAGTGTGAGGAGATGGATTCCGAGGCTTCAAAGTGACTCCCTCGTGAATCCCATCAAGGTCTCTCATCTGAGTAAAACCATCAATAAAATGTGGATCGTATTTCACAGGTATTCAGGCCTTCTTAATGTGTTGTTATTGAATCACAGTCTCCCAGCTGTAATTGTGACCAGATGTTCAGCTTTTTTGAACTCCTAAAAAAAATGGACGCGAGGGAACTTCGTCTGTTTGACAACTCCCATATTAAATTACAAACAACTTTCTGCTTCTGCATTCTAATCACTTACATGGTAAAACGAGTTTAAATGTATAATTATACATTTACTTTTGATATATAATACCATTAGGCATGCATCTTAATGTATTTGAATGTGTCAAATTACCTTACATTCAACTAGTATGATAAATGCACAACATTTTACTTAATTACCCACAGTTCCTATGGTTGAAAGGACAATGTTTTAACTTTTGTTTTGGCATTACTCTGAGAAAAACTTAAGAACTAACTATGTTTTTAGTTGGAGTGCATCCCTGTTATCTCTGCAGTATATCATCTGAATATGATTTTACTGTTTGTATATCAAATTAGTTATTCAGTACTTCTACCATCAAATAGTATATAACTTTAATCTTTAAGTTGAGAGAGAGAACCAACTTACAGTGGGCTGGGACACACTGGGACACACTTTCACCGTGACACACTGGGACACACTTTCAATGTGACACACTGGGACACGCTTTCACCGTTTCACATTTTGCTTTAAGATCTCTGTCTAGTTCTGTCTAGCGAACCCTTGTCAAGGCCATTAAATGTAAAAAAAACCCCTTATAAAACAATTTGTAGACATTAATTATGGGAGTGACAACAGGCAGCCATGTCGTAAACATTAAATAACCAGTGGAATGTTTGAAACTTTAAATTAATACAGTAAAACCGAACCTCTCTCAGAAATGAATAGCTACCAACAGTAGCAATCCTCAATTAAAAGAACTGACAACCAAACAGCCACACACCGCCTCTCAAAGCCTAACAAAACAAGCTTGAAATCTTTGAAAGCAGACCACATAAAAGTACACAAATCACATAGGCTTTGGCATGGTTGTCCTGGCATCTGGACAAAAGTGGAGATAGTGAGCAATTTTGGAAGCCACTACATATTGTTGAGTTAGTGAGAGATTAAAGGCAAATAAGTATAAAAAAGTGAGTCTGTAAGAGGGCATTGGTGAATGTTAGGGTTAGTGGGCTTATATCAGTCCCTAGCATACGTTCGTTCTTCAAAGAAAAAACCAAGTGGACACTACTAACAGTGAAGTACCTTTTCAGGGAGTAACACTTCCAAATTGCATTCCCAGTGTAACTGAGAAACCTAGAAATCTGTAGAATCATATTCGTATCCGTACATGTAGTCTATGAGGCATCTAATTACCTGTAATACAGGACTTCCGACTCCAGGTGCTGGACACGCCTTTGGAGCAGTGGCACATGATTAGCCTTGGCTTCCAGCTCCTTGACTTTGCCCAGGCTGCTAAGCACAGCTTGCCTGGCGTCCTCCACCTTCTTCCTCATCTCCGCCAGCTCCCGTTTCAACTTCCTCTTGCTGTCCTCTAGACTGACCAGAGCCTCCTGGGACCTGTGCAACTCCTTCTCCAGTTTCTGGTTGAAGAGCATGGCCTCTTCGATCTGTCCATCTCGTGAGCTGCGGATTAGTTCAATCTCGTGCAGGAAGCTCTGCAGACTCCTCGTGTTGCCAGGGGCGCTGGTCTTCTGGGCCGATGGTTTCTGATGGCCAATGAAACAGCCTCCCTCCGGCATGTGTTTAGAGTGGCTCTTCCAAAGCCCTACCTGTGGCAGTACCCCATCAACATCAGCAAAAAAGGTCAGAACATCACCACTAAAATTCACATTAAATGCTTGGACCAATGAAGAAAGCCAAAGAAAAATAGCCAACAGAGGGGGAGGAAAGTGAAGAGGAAGAAAAACATTAACAACGTCATGTTTTAAAGTTGGTGCAAAATATCACTCTCAAGTATATAACTATATATAACTACAACTGATCACCCAAACACCCAAAAGCACGTTTAACAGTGCAACGAAATTATTTAAATAAATAACGAAAACGATATGCATACAGAGGAGTATTACACAATGGACAATAATTCCTGCCCAACAGTGTCGCGCACCTGCAAAGCCAGCGCTCGGGCATCGCTACTTTGGAGGGCCGCTCTCATGTCTTCCACCAGCTCTCGGAGACTTGCATTCTCATCCTCAAGCTTTGTTATCCTGTCCTCGGCTTCTTCCAGTGCCACGATTTCCTCGTAACATTCCCGGGTGCAAGCTCCCAGCTGCATGCAGTCTGGTGAATGTCGATCTTTGGCGGGCGAGCAACCCCGACTCCCTCTCCTCTTTGCGCCTCCAGAAAGGGAATTCCCTCTACGCCTCAAAGGGCTCCGAAGACGGATCTGCGTTTCAATGTGCTCGCTTTCTTTGCCCACGAGCAACCTTCCGTTCTCGTACTGGCACCCAGCTTTGGTGCTGAAGTAGCCGCAAAGTTTTGCATGAAACTGCCTGAAAGTAAACTCCTTGGGGACATTTTCTAAAATCCCAGCGCATTCTTCAAGGTCAGTTTCTTTATTCAGTCCTAAAACCTGGCAGAGCATTTGAAAATCTTCAGCAGGAATCTTTCCGTCCCCTTGGATGTCCATATGATGAAATATTTCCTGCAAATATTGGTCTAAACCGGTCGCGAGAACTATTATTTCATTTTCAACCCCGCGATCTAATCCGTAATGATAAGCCAAAGTGCTTACTATCCATTGGGTCCGCCTCGCTGGTCGGCTGTACGGATCATATGCATCAGTTTTATCCATTATAGATTAATTCAGCACCTCTCCATTTATAACATTTTAAACTATAACTTTAAAACGTAACCACGGAATTCGTTTCCCACGATCCCTTCAACGCAGCCCTCTACATCCTTTTGATGCGAAGTTGAGACCCTCTTTCAAAATCACTGTGCGACCAGAGGCGTTCCTGTGAACAGTCATTTATACGCCTCCCGCCCCCAAAATGTAGGGCCTAATCAAAAATAAAACTCAACATGTGCTCAATGACGTCCTAAAGGTTGGGCTTTTCATGAATGCTTTTCATAATGATATTGTCTGTATAAATTATGTGGCATTTTATCTTTGACCATTTTTTTAGTTACTGAGATATGCATTTAAACAAACGACGATGGTTATATAAAAACAACAGCATCACAATAACAATAATAATAATAACAATTTTATTATTATTATTACTTTGTTATTATGTGGTCATAATGTCATATGTTGTTAGTGGACTAAGCCAATAACAAACAGTGACAGTAACAGTAACAATAATAATAATAATAATAATAATAATAATAATAATAATAATAATAATAATAATAATAATAATAATAGTAGTAGTAGTAGTAGTATTAGTTTGTATGATATTTGATATTTGATTAAAGTGTAGTAACTAAGCTTTTCAGCCTCGTGAACAAACTATGATCCATGAAGGTCTGAAACTCTTTAGGGATGTAGAAAATTTCACCACAGTTGGCACGACGGGCTGGTGTTTAAGTCCTGCTGTGGTGTGAAAGTCCCCCCACCACCCCCATTCCTCATTGGCCACAATAGTCTGTGGCCCAACAAATTACAGTAGGTTACATTGGAACATTAATGTCCATTTGAGCCTCCTGTTAAAACAAAGCCAATGCACCTGCCTGTCTTTTGTGCAGTTTACTAAAATATGCAAGCAGCTGCCAGCTCAACCCGGCCAAATTGTACTCTAAAATTGTGCACATGCTTAACCAATTATGTTCGTTTCACAATGAGCCTCGCAATGCCTGTGTTCGGTTGCTATCGCCACTGCTACGACTATCCCAAGCTACAACTACACATACTATTTGAATTGGTCTTTCTACTACATGTACTGCGACAGCTTGATCTGCTTTGAATGACAATAAAAAGTTATCTACCCGGGATAGAATTTAAAGATGGCCATTGAGCCTGATGTAAAAATGTCACCATGAGTTACAGCCACAGAATCTGTGTTTCTTTGCAGATGGTTGTTCATTGATTTCTTTCTTTTGTTCGAAGAAGTCCCTTTTACCGTCCATCTGGTATTTATTTCTGAAATAAAGTGAACAGAGGGGGGCACTCTGTACAGAGACACTATCAGTAATTAATAACTTGGGGGAATTTACATTTTCCACGGACACATGTACCAAAACCTTTTTTCCAAGATGGAATCAAAGAACTTGTCAGTTTTTGTTATCACTACAATATATATGGTGGGAGGCTATTTAAAAAAATGTGTGTGTTCATGTTTTGGGAATTCACTTTTTGATCCCATACTTAAATGAAGTTCATTAAATTAAGTTGTTTAAATTTAGTTTTTTTCTTTCTCAGATAATCTACAGTATATAGATATTATGGCCCTCAAAATGTCATTTTGGTATAGCTTATTGTTTTAAAGACATTAACCAATACTGTTTCATATCCAGTATGTAATTACTAATGAAAGAAGTCAAATAAAACCAAAGTACAAGTTTACTATTACTGTATTACATGACGACCTGAATTATGAGGAAAACACACTTTAAAATAATTTTAACTCAGAATTTCTATCTGAAGAGTTAAAAGGCAAATTACATTTATGTAATGAAGTTGTTTAAAAATACACTCCTAGCTTTACCCCCTCACTAAAGACTGCAGTGTTTGTCAGAATATTTTGTACTGTTCAATGGTTCAGTTTTACATGAAACCATTGTCGGTTGTCAGAACCTTTTTCATGATTTCAGTGATGTCACCCAATGACAGATGTGTATAGTGTACTCTTTTACCATTAGTCAATTCCGTGAAAGTTCACCAAGCCCATATGATATTAGGTTTGTCGTTTAGAGGACTTTAACTAAATTAAAGTTAAAATGCGACTTTGTCCCCCTGTTATCTGTATTTATTATTTAAGATTTCTACTCATTTAAAAACAATGGGTTGATATAATAGTCACCACAAAAAGGACAACATTATGACAAAATAATTTCACTGATTTCTTTACTAGTAACAAATTGTACATTTATAATTAGAATTCGTGCGGATAAGTGATTCAAAATAATGATTCATACTCTTGAACCAATGATGAACATAACTCTTACTAGGTTAATGACAAATTATTTATAACGTCATAACAATAAAAAAGTTCATTGACTGCATTGGCGTAGACACTCTGCAGACCCCAGACTGTAGTATCGGTTGCCAAGGTCACGTGTATTGATAGAAGGCACAGTCCTTAAAATTATTCCGCCAAAAACAGCAAAACAAACAAGTTTATTTTTTAATGAAATACAATTGAAATTCAAAAAGTATTGACAGTGCATTCACTTGCAAACAAGTCAAATATTAAACTGAAAGTCTTTTTAGTGGGTCACTGTTGTTATCTGAGGAACTACTTAATGCAGCGGAGGTTAAAAATGAAAGCTGTCCCACTGACGCCAAGTTAATCAAGAAGCCTGCCGGTTGCCATTGGAAAGTTTGTTTCTGCATAAAGCGAAGTACTTAAAAAAACGAGTGTGTTTGGTGTTTTTTAAACACGGATGAAGATGTATATTATCGGTAAATACTGGAAATTTCTTCTAGGACTCAATTAGATAAAAAAGTAAGAACTTTTTTTGTAAATGTTTAATTTTATCCACTTCGCGCGTGTGTTTGACTGGGTCACCAACTGTTCCCTTTTCTCTATCAACACATGTTTTGGGTTGCGGATTTAAAACAAATAGTTTTTTTTATCAAAAAATTAAATGGGCTTAAATACATGTCATAAATTAATGTAAAGTGAAAGTTGGTTATTGAACAAAATATTTAAATCTATTATTATTAATCTCATGATATCAATTATTTTATTCATATGAATTCGTTTGTGTTGTTCATTTTTTAACAAGACAGGCTAAATTAACCATAGCCAAAATCATTTTAACACTGTGTTTAATCTGTCTGCCTGTTTTTGTTGTGTTTTACAGATTAATACTTTGTTTCATTGGATTTCACGGAGAATTTTAGGACATATAGTAGGCTTGCCCTTACCATTTCATTTGCGTCTCACGGAAACACATTTTTGTCACCAAATGAATACCAGTTATTACAGGATATCCCCAAATCCTAAAAAAGGCAATAGTTCCCCAAAGTGCCCATCTCCAGTTGGCTATGACTGTGTAGCTGCCATAGAGAATGCAGAAAGTAATAGTGAAAACAACTTACTTGTATCACAAAGTGAGGAAGGGCAGAGGAACCTGGAGAAGTTGGAGTTGAATGTAATGTTGGAGACTGTTGATGAAAACACAGTAAAAAAACCTGAACCTTCAGAATCTAAGAATCAGGAATGTCAGGAAGTCATATGGTCTATCACATTTGCTATGGCTATACCTAAAGGTATGTGTATATATATATTTATATATAATCTGAAAAATTTCATTTCAGCTTTGTTCATTTTTACATGAACGTACTTGTGTATCTTTGTTTGAATACGGCACTTAATGCAGCTGAATTAAAATAAAATGATGTGCCGTTCCACATTTTGAGAAGGAGGGGGGCGTTTACTGATGAGGGGTGTAGACTACATCTGTTTTATGTCTATGTTCAAATTACATTTAAGTTCACAAACTCACATTTAATATGAATATTTCCCCTTATAGGCGAAGAAGACGACCCTGTTATTGCCATAGAAAAGGCCAAGAAAAAGGCAAAGCAAGCTCCGTCTAATGCAGGGTTAGTGGAAGCCCCTAAAGCCCAGGGCTACTACCACATTGAGTACAACTTACTGCCTGACGATCCAGAGCCAATGAAAGTCGATGTTGTGATGTTTGGGCTAGCTGCAAAAATCTACATGAATAATGAGACCAAGGTAAAGAAGAGGTGTATTTAATTGAGAGAGAGAGAGAGAGAGAGAGAGAGAGAGAGAGAGAGAGAGAGAGAGAGAGAGAGAGAGAGAGAGTGAGAGGGAGAGAGAGAGAGAGAGAGAGAGAGAGAGAGAGAGAGAGAGAGAGAGAGAGAGAGAGAGAGAGAGAGAGAGAGAGAGGTCGCTCTCTTAACTATGTTGGGAAATTGATCTATGAATAACCTTTCTCTGTGGTACGTCAGAGATCATTTGTGTTTTTGGTGGTGGTAATGGGCAAGTGTCTCTGTTTGTGTGCGTGAGGCATTGCTATGAAGTTGCTATTGGGTTCTGTGTTGGTTCTGTTAAGAGGGTAGTGGTATGTGTCATACGTATCATGCCATAGAAATCAGGGTATCGTTTGAAATCAGTCTAGTCTAAACTTCACCTTCTACAAATCCCAAGCATGCAACACCTGTGAGGTTCATAGTTTGTTGTATTGCCTGTAACGAGCACAAAAGACAAATTATAACAGAATAAAGGTTTGCAGCGATGGACTATTGATGGATCTACATTACTGATGGAGTGTTAACATTGGGCCTCCCAGGTTGTTGTATTGGTTCTCACATATTGCTGACATCTTTTCCTTTTCTGTTTTCCCACTCACATACAGCACAATTGCAATTGAAAAATATGTTCTTTATCTAATGTCTATAACAGAGAGTTTTACTTTTGGTTGCATATAACCGCTTTTTTAACGCACCATGTACCTAGTTATTACCTCTAAGATGCCTGTCAGATGCTCCAGTTCAGCATGATTGACATGACATGCAGTTTTACGGTTTATTAATTTCGACTGCTGGATACTTAAGTAGCCATTACCATGAGTAGCTGAGTACCTGGCTCAGGGGTATTAAAGCAGAAGCCCTCTTGGGACTTGAAAATGCAACCTTCTGTCACAAGTCCACATCTTCAATCGCTATGTTGCCCTTTTTAAGAACCTGCCATGCTTCCTTACGCCGGGTGTACGGGTCATTATTGACTTAATAGACAGGTGGATGGGTGTTGTATTTTACACAGTGAGCGGAATACTCGTGAAGCAGAACAAAATGGCAATAAAAGGTATATTTTCTTAATAGGCTCTAAAGCCATGGCAGGAAAAGGACCAGATGTGGCTGGGCTGGAGACAGTCTGTAAAACTCAGGGTCACCAGGGAACGGCTGATTAAACTGGCCTCTCACAGCATCACCTTCCGGGTGTGGGACACCAAGGACAGGGTGTCAGCTAAAGCCAAGTACGACAGACCCAAAGCCTTCAGGCTGCCGCAGGGAAGGTGTGGGGAGGATCCTGACCACGTGGGTATGTTCCCGGAAGTGCAACTCGTCGTCTCACTCTCACTTTGAGTTGCCTTTGACCACACAGACACACTCAAAACACTGTGTAATGGGGCTCACCATCAGGATAATTCTGGCTTGAAGCTTAAGGAAAATCGTTTGCCGTTGTGCCGACCACAGATGCCTCCAAGTCGGTCTTTTGATAGTTCCTTTATACCTGGTCGTCTGTGGCAGTACAACAGCAGGCACTTGTCCTGTGTTCTGGACTACAACAAGGTTTCGTCTGGTCGTGACTATCTGACTCTCTTGTGTGGAATTTGTAATGCCCCCCCCCCTCTTGTGAGGCAGCGAAATCTGGTAATCATTCTTCCCATCTGCGAATCGCCAATGTCTGGGTCCCTTGTAATTCATAGCTGCAGGAGATGATTATGCTGAAGGCACCATCGAAAAGTCCATACCGTGTAGTGAGTTTTATAATGGCCTCCAAGGATGTATAGCACGATATTGGGCCATATAAAAATTCTTAGGATATGCTCTGGCAATGTTTTTTAGTTATTTAAATGTTTTCAAAATTATTTTAAGGTGGCATCAAGAATATGGTGCAGAAGCTGAGAAGTATTTTCGAGAAGGAGAATCCAAAGACAGGACGCTCTGTCAAAAGGCACAGAGACTCCGCCCACCTGGACATTAAGGAACTTTCTGAGCTGAACTGTGTGGCAGGTGGGAATGTTTAACGCTAAAAAAAAAAAAAAAAACTAGCATGTGCACAATGGCGGCTTGAGGTGGATATATATGAAAAGTATCAATTACTACATGCCTGGCAGTTCCAGGGGCGAAGGTTCAGATTGGCAACATATTCATCCTTTAAAGCTGGAAGATGGTTTCTTACGTTTAGCAATGCAAAGCCTGTTTAGTCCAAATAGCATTACACTTCCTTCCTCATGTTTTAACGCAATAAACGGAGTATAAATTAAAAAGATGTGGCCGTTCATGATAAATCTGCTGACGTGTAAAAACGCTGTGAAACCTATATTGTCTATGACAGCTGAGCCCAAACTGTCTGCCACTGAAGCTGTGGTCAGTGAGAGAGTCTCCTCATTTGCCCTGTGTGCAGAGGGAGAAGATGTCTGTCACAACAGGTACAGGACATGTCCCCCCCTTTCAATCCTCCCCCTAAAAATAACTGCTCTATCGGGACAAACTGTTCCCAGGCTGTGGGTGTCGCTATATACAACTGTTGCCAGATGTGAATTTCTCATCATGATTGCAGTGAAGTTTTGCAGTACTCAATTTTTGTTCATGAACCTGTTGTTGTGAGAGGCTCTTTCTTTAATATTTAGTGTAATTTTAACAGGCACATATTTCTTCACTCAATTTTCCAATTGTCCAACATGAATTTGTTATGTCTTTGTGTCCCTACTGGTAAGTGTATGGTTTGTGTTTGGTTAGCAAGAAAAAAAAAAAATTCAGGAAACAATTTTAATGGCTTGCAGGCGTTTCAAAATATTCTATGGGAGAGTGCATTTTTTTCAAGGCATACCATTGCCCTTAAAATGTAGGCGTGAGCAAACCTGCAGAATCCCCACTTTATGTTCCTTTGATGTTGCGGCGCTGGTCTTTTGTTGCTTCAACAACCCTGGACCTTATGTAACCTCCAGGTCTCTCGGTCGCATCGCAGAGCAGGATCTCCTCCCATTCGACTCGAAGAACGCGAAACTGCAAGCCGTTCGGGATCCACTGAAACCAACGACGAAGAAATCCTGTCTGGTTCAATCCCTAGAAGCCGAGAAACAATTGAGCAAAACAACCATTCGTACGTGGACGGCAAGGGCCCACAAAGTTTCAGTCCTGCATAACCATGTTAAATAATAGGTCTTGGCACCATTGATATATTTATTTAGCAGACTGTAACGTGGTTCAAGGCTAAGATTTTCAATTCTGGCCCTGTAGGGCTATGGTGTCAGCAGATTTTTTTTGTCCAGTCTTGCCACATAACCACCTAATTGAATCAGTATTTTGAGATCTCCCTTCAAAACATGCACCAGATGAAAGAATAATCTACTTGCGCAGTAACTCTTAGGTGTGTTCTTCCCAGCTCCTGTGAAGTCTAGCTCGGCGAGAGATAAATCTCTGGTCGCGCCCAAGGAAAAAAGCCCTGGAAAGCCTGCACAGGAGAGTGTGGCCTCTGCTGAAGACATCAGGAGGAACGGGGTTGCTTCTGCTGAGCTCAACCCCGCCTATTTACTCGCAGGTACCCTGATGCATTCCAGATGGCTGCTGCAGTTATTTAGCTTGCTCCGTGCGCTGGGAGAAGTGGTAAAGCAAAACACCGGAATACACAGAATTAGATTTCATACATGACTAAAACGTTGTTTTGATGACTATGGAGTCCAGCTGTGCTATTTGCTGTGCTAATTAAAAGGATAAATTAGAGCGAAATAATTAATTAAAAAAAAAACGTACTCAAGTTTGTAAGTGTCATCTGCGCCAATGCAACTGAAGGCTCAGGATGCGTAGCGAAAATAACTACTAAAAAATGTATTATTTTCCAACACTGAATGTAACATTGGACCGTAGAAGAAACTTCACAGGGTATCCAGCCATTACTCTTCTGGTATTCAAATATTTATTAAATTAGAAGTACGTGATTTAAGGGAGGAATCTGATGTTTAGACAAGGCAGTGACCAAGCAGAACTGTATATCCCGTTCTGGCTACACTTCAACAGCCCTGCACATTCCCGTCCTGTAGTTTACTGCGGGGAGTACATAACCGTACTTGTGTCGTTTCTGTTGTAAGGGGTGTGTCCGGAATGGCCGGCCCCTTTCTTGTGATATTGTGATGCCGCCCTGAGGTGGGCCTCTAATTGGATGCAGAATGGCACCGGTGTAAGGCAGTCCACTGCGCTGTGCTTTTGATGTGTCTGGAGTGGTGCACGGCCCAGACAAAGCCGTCATCGGGGGAATAATCAAGCACTGTTCTCGTAAACTGAAGCCAGTCCGATCACACAGTTCCTTTTTGGCACGCGGTTGTAGCACTGAATAAGACGTATTACTGCTATCATCATTGTTATTATTAGTAGTAATAGTATTACTACTACTATTATTACTACTATTAATAATGAATAACCTTCTGGCTATCTTGGTTTTTTTCTTGAGGCATCTGAGGAGAATTAGTAGATTCAAGAGCAGAGGTCCTCATACTTGAGATTAAAGAATACATTTTTCTTGACTATGTAAAGGTAATGAAACTGGACTGCTCATTCTTTTGCTGTGGATGCGTTTTAAACGTCAGGAGGGAAGTCGATAACCGACCGCCTGGTCACCCTATCTTCTGGAGTTAACGAGGGCTACTGCAACATCGCTGTAGACAAGGCCCTTATTTCAGAGGAGCTGAAGGTGGAGCTGAACCCCTTGGTCATCACAGTTGTGTCTGCTACATCTCTGCCAGACTCTCCTGTACCCTTTCATCTACTCCAGGTACAACTAAAGAAACAATTTTTTGGGGGTAACAAATAGGTTTACAATTCATAAATTGATTTATCAGTCATTTAAAGCCAGAGGCACCTCTTTAAGGGAAAGTGACATTACTGCAGTATCAGGATATATCTCTGAACTTTGTTTTCCGAACTTAAATTACTTGGTGTAATCTAATAGGAAGTGGAAAATCTAATTACAGGCTTCATTCATTCACATTTGAAAATGTTTGCCAAAACATTGGCCGATCAAGAGAAATACTAATAAATATTAATAAAGCTGTTATTATTACAAAGTTACAAATGCATGCTGCCTGAACCACCCTCTACCCTACTGTCCAACCAGGAAAGATGTGTTCCGGTATATTGTCGGTACAAATTCCACAACGTCACTGAACACAGGACAAAAGGCCACAGGCAGGCCGCAAATATATACTTCAAGGACGTGAACGTGATCATGACGAGCCTCCTGAGCCCGGGCGAGCTGCGCGAGTCCCTCGGGGGGCCTCCGATGGAGATCCAAGTCCACGACCGGGACCGGAAGATGGAGGAGGCATCCTGTGGCCCGGCCTTGTTCGGCACACAATCAGACGATGACAAACTGAGCAGCGTGGGTCTGGTCACCATGAAGTCAACGCGCAGCAACCCCTTTCACCAGGACGACAAACCGTACGACCCGTATGGTGTTGCAGAGGTGGACCTGTCCGACTTGTTACGTGGGCAGAAGCACTTAAAAGTGACCGTGCCAATCAGGTGTTCGCCAGCGCCACGCCTCTCCGATAATGAAAGAGGAAGCGAATGGAAGGATCAGATGTTTGGACTGACGGAAGCGCCGATGGCCATGGGACAGTACTTTGACGCAAATTCATCGCTAAAAGTGCAGATTGATTTGGCGTGCCCCCTTACGAAGGAGCGAGGTGGCCTGGAAGGACGCTCTTCAGACCGTCCCTTTGGCCGTATCGTTTACCTGTCCTGCTACGACAACAGCGTTGCCCCAAACAGACTGAGGTCAGAGATCCTGAGGATCAACGCTGCCGCTTTTCAGCTGGACTCTTACACAGAAGAAACAGTCATGAGGGCCCTAGGGTGCTATAAAATGAATTCCAAGGAGAGGGAAAGCAGAGATTTAGACGTTCTTACGGGATTCCATGTGGTCGATGGACAAATCCACCTCTTTGTCCTGGAGGGACTAAAACACAAAGCCATTGAGAGACTTTGGGAAACAGTTCTGACTGAGTAAGTTAAGACTTACATTGCCTAACGAGTTAATATTTTAAGCTGATTTATCTATTTCATTTAAGTCCTCACGAAAAGGATGTTGTTCATGTGATTACATTCCAGGTTGCCTGGTATGGAGGAGGGCCGGGCAAGGATTCTTTATAACACAGAGTTGAGTTTCTCGAAAAGGCTATACGATGACTTAGATCTGAGCTTGGCTCCCATTCACCTTCACGAGCCGCTGGAGATCATCATGAGGCAGCCCCTGGTGTATGTCAGGGACATGGTTCCTCAGGATTGCTTCCAGGCTCTGTCGAGGTAAGCAGGTTGCCAGAGTAATAGCGGAGGAACTGGATTCATGAATGTAATTATCCCAGAAGCAGCACTGCTGTTGTACTGGTGAGAAAGGTACCTCACCTAACTAAGGATCAAGCTTTATAATTCCCCAGTGCTGCCATGGATAATTCCGTCTGGGGAACTTTATCATGTCCCCATAAATGTCCAAAATGGTCTTTCAAGAGCAAATCATAAAATGACACATTCCATCCTTTGTTTATTAAGTTGGAAAAAAAACTGGGTGTTGTAACATGCATCTAATACTCTGACTTCCTGACTCAACATGGTGCAGACTAAGCCATCTATTACACGTGAGAAAGATGATGGATTTGGTGCGCAACAACCTGTTCCCCTCGGCCAAGATGATCCTCAGCATGAGTAGGGAGTTTGGGACTGTTCCGGCAAAAGGAGAGCAGTCAATGAAGGTCAAATCTCAGCGTGAGGTCGAGACGTCACCGGAGGTGGCCATAGCAAAGTCGTACAAGCCACTGGACACTTACAACGTGGAATACGTGAAGAGGAAGCAGGCGGCCAGCCAAGAGCCTCAGACCGAGGGAAAGGACTTCATTCAGGTAGGTTGTCGCGTGACTAACGACGGAGACATGACACCCCAAACTGGGGGGCTTTTAAAAACAAAACGGCTGTTCTTATTTCTGCTGTTATTCAGGCTAATATTGAGGCGGTACATCAGGCGAGCCTGAGGTCACAGAGGCCAAAGCAGGCAGTGATAGCAGCTCACCCACCAGTGGGCAAGGCTGCCCATAACTACAGCACTCAGATGGCAAACAGCACCGAACAGGCCCGAGAACTGCTGCGCAAAGAGATGGGAAAGGTCTTGATGACTTTTATCAGTATTCAACCCTGCTATAATGAACTGTTTTATGAAAAACCAAGGGTCCCTAGTTAATAGCTGCACTTATTGACCCTCCAGGATCCTACACGAAGGTTCACCTACAGCCAGGAGTACCAATCCGCTACTGTGGACCCAGTGGATCACCTGGGTGAGCTCAAGTCAGCCGAAGCCAGGTCAAGGGCTTCTTGGCTCAGCCAGGACGGATTCACCTACCCAGGCTTCAGGAGCAGCATCGAGTCCAACACGCACCCTCTGCACCCCAGCGAGGCGCGCATGGAGGAGTTGAAGAAGGTGCTTTGTGTAAACACAGTTTTTGGCAGGTCTATGACTGTGGGGTTTCGTCACGGTCCTCCCCGAGGGGGAACGCAGGGTTTATAGGCCTTCCTGAGCACTTCTGCGAAGGGGATTGGGTTTTGCTTGTGTTTTCTTCTCAGGGTCCCCTCGTGTGAAATAGTCAAAGCTCAGAAGGGTATTGAGTACCATGCAATGTGACATGACTAATGCTGACTGATGTAGCCTCCCATAATGTCACTGAGAAATGTTTGCCATTGTTTCATTCTATCTATAATATATAATGCCCCTTAGAGATAGAGATAAGTATCTGTTATTATCACACAATGTGTGATGCTCAAGGATGAAACTTCATCCACGAACCGGAATCAGGGCACTGGCATTGTAAATGCTGTAAAACCTTCTGACATTTCAGTTCTTGAAAAATAATTTATGACCTCACTTATCCACAAACGTTCACTGCCAGCGGCATGGTAGCCACTTCAGTGCACTGAGAAATATCTTTCGGGATCTTGTGCCGGGAGCCGCGAACCCCTGGCTGCTTGGCTGGAAGTGTGTTGTACAACAAAGCCACAAAACTGCAGACATGTCCACAACTGATTCCTTTCACCCACTGGAGCCTGTAGGGTAAAAACGGGATAATGTAGCACCTTGTTCCGTATCACTCTCTTTGTTTGTCAATCATTTCCTTTCCTGCAGCCCTGGAGAGAAAACGTTCTGCACGGCAACATCCTGAGGCCCACTCTAACGCGAGAAACCTGGCCCTGGTTAGAGCGTTTCCACGACTTTGAGCTGTACAAAAAGCCTAGCAAAGTCTTCGGTCCTGAGGCCCCTGTCACCATTCACCTGGCGGGTAGAGTTCAGTTCGCTTTTATCGTCTTTGTTACCATAACATTGCTGTTTCCGCCGTAAAGATTGGAACCCATTCTTATGAAAGGGGTTTGGACTCTGAGAGGTTTCTGATGCAGTCTAGGAAAGGCAACCTACGCTAGGATATGTTGTGCATCTGTCATCATTAATATGAGTTATTTGTGTTGTCTTGCCCTTGTGACACTGGGATAAATTGGCATGCAGGGTATTGATCACAGGTGCATGTGTGGCCCTGCCCAGGGCACTCTCTGCAGCAGGAGCAGCTCCAGGCCGCCAGCGCACAGTATAGTCGGTGGCTGAGGAAGGTGCTGCCAGACAGAGGTTCCACAGAGGGTGGGCCGGCCCCAGAGTTTAAGTGCCATGTAGCGGTTGGAAACGGGGGAAAACTGCAAGACCTGCTGAAGGACAAGCCCATGAAGTACTCCTTGAGGAAGCCTGGGATGGTTCTCAGGGTAATGTACAGCACTTGGCTGCCATTTAATCCAGAAAGAATTTAAAAATATGACCTCAGAAATATCGATTACAAACACAAGCAGGTAGGCTGCAGGTGGTATAATATAAAACAGTTTGCAGGTTCAGTTTCCAGGAGTGGCAGGCTGTTGTTCCCACGAGCCTTGCTTTATTAAATATCTAGCCTTTTAGCTAGTGTCAGTGAAGTTTTGTGAATCTCTAACAAATTTTGCAACTTGTATAAATGCGTAATAATTTTACGTGCAAGAACTTGATTTATGAACTGTAAATAATGTCTGAATATATATCTAAAAGATACCCACGTATAAAAATATCTAATAGGCACATAAAAAAAACGTTTCTCTCACCGCAGAACAATACTAATATAGAAATAATTAATTAATGCTGGTGAATAGTGATCACACTGTAAATGAAAACCGGAGGTCTTTCAGCTCACAACCTGGAGAATGGGGACTAAAACAAGTTCTTACCTCCCTGTTGTTCATGTGTCAGATATGTTTCAAATGAAAGTGCTAACAGAACGGGAGCTGGAATTGTCCATTACAAGCTCATCTCTTTTCCATTGTTGAGATTCCCTTTGTCTGAGCCATTAGATTCAAGTCATGTCAATTAAAACGGTTAGAGGATGTAACTCACGGAACATTTAATTAACACGGAGGAAATACTCCCCTGTATTATGTTAACAACATTGTTTGTGGGGGGAAAAAGGACAAACATGGCACCCGTTTTAAATAATGAGGAAGTCATTAGGAGGGTGCCTGGAACAATTCCTGAACTGGTGTGGATACACAAGCCATTACAATAATAATAGTACACGCTTCGTCAGGCGTGTTAATGTTAGTCAGATTTTTTTTTCTCTATCAACCGTTAAGAAAATGTCTATAAATCAAGTAAGTGCTTTTGGTAATTGGACGTGGCATACCAGACAGTTCTCCTAGACAGGTTTTTTTTTTTAAACAAAAACAGTTCTACCACATTTGCAGTATGCACATTTTTACACGCCCTGGCAAAGTAAAACCAGTCCTCACAGTGGCAAAGAACACATCAAGTGATACCTACAGAAAAGGGTTGTATGAGTGAGCGGATTCGTTGGTATGCGTTGTGATTTCAGAAGTACAATTTCTTTATTTAAACAGCACAGGCTACATTTGGGGTTGTCACCAGGCTGCAGACTAATTTGATATTCAGAGACAACGGAATTTCAGATTTACCCCTGAATTTGAATAAATGAATTTGTAAATGAACCATCTTTAGCTACAATAAATAACAGTACTTAATATCCCTGAGACTTGTAGCCATTCTCTTGTTAATATTCAATAACCGATATTAAGCAAATTCCTCATCCTGTTGCACTGTATTGATGGATAGCTGCTCACAGCAATTCCACCACAGGACAAAATCTCAGCAAAGGTGAAAATTACTTATTTCAACTTCTACTTTTCTGCTTCCAGTTTAGGATTTTTAAATCAAAGCTTCTGGAGCCCGGTGGTAACCCTAGCTATATTAAAGAGCAAGAGAATAGACACTCGAGTGTCTCGACATCAGCCATTTGGATTTAATCTCTCTTGCCTTCACGGGGGGGGGGGGGGGAGGAATTTTAAGAGGAGCCAATTGTTTTCCGTTGCAGCCCATCCCTGCAGTGTCGGTGGTCCAGCACCCGGAGGCCTTGGGCCCAGAGGATGTGGAGAAAGAGGTCAACACAGCTTTTTCTCCCGGCCTTCTGCAGGGCCGCAGCCTGAGCTGGGACGGCAACGCCATCCCGCGACACAAATCAGAACACGACGAGTACCACTTCACGTGAGTCCATCTTTCCCATTTATTTTCCTCTATCCTAGTTCATAAAACACAAACTGGGAAATGATGTACTTGGTTATTACAAAACAACCATGCCCCAAACTAAGGCTTGACAAAATAAACCCCATTATATTCAGACAAACATAAAAAAATATGGCATACAGGTGGGCTGTGCGCAGCTGTTACAAAAAACCCATGTTTGTTATCCACAGCAGAACGTACTGGGAACCTCGCACATTTCGGTACAAGCGGACCGCCCCACCCCTAACTGATGAGGAGAGACGTACCAGTCCGTTTCGGCCGCCGCCTCCACCCACAAAGACTCAGACCGCCACTAGCGTTCACACGCAGCCGGCCAGACACGTTGTCGAGACCAGGACCTACAAAGATGTGTTCATGCATGTCCTCTGAAAAATGAAGTCTTCCTTTCCCCATGATACTCAAGCCCTGCAGATTATGCTTTACATAAGAGGCACTTGGGTTCTTTCAGCATAAAAACGGAGCCTGATCATTTAGTTAATCATCAAGAGCATAAATGTTCATTAAAACATCCAGTACAGAACTCTACATTTCATTTTGTAAGTTTAAATCAATATTGCAATCACAATGTGCAACTCGGCGAGACTAGCAATTAAATAGAACAAGCTCTATCTTATGGATGGAATAGGAGTGAGAGACCTCCATTCATACACATGACTTTTCAGAAAGTTCTGTCCAGAGGGTGAGAGCAAATATAAGCCCTCTTCTCCAGCACCTGCTTGGCAATTTTCTTTATGCTGTCATCATTGTTCTCTGGGGAATCTGAAATATACAAGATCATTACAAACTGCACTGACGGGAAACAAAGTTGGTACCAGAGAATATTAAAAACAGAAATTAATTAACCAAGTCGTTTCTATGAAATTCAAAGTATTCCAAGAACTATAGCAATTAAGTGGAAGATAATGAGATCAATATGGAAATTGCATTCAAAGTAATGACTGGTGGTTTGTAAGCTTGTGAAAAATGTAGCTACACATGCAATCCTTTTGTCTTGTATGCAATAAACTGCAATAAGCTGTTCCCAATTAGCAGTTTTTTGTTATACTTACTCTTTTGCAGCTGAGTCATCAAGTAGTTGTTTTTGAAGTAGGTCTCAGAGCAGAATGTATTTGTGAGGAGCACCTAAAAGAATGAAGGAAATAACACTGACCGAATTAAATCAGTGAGGAAAACAAAATATTTATAGGAAAACTGCATTTATCATTTAATCAAAAGCATTTACAAAATGGAAACCTGGATAAAGTCTGATAGGAGCTGTTAATTTTGAGGCGACTCAATGCTAACTCTGAGGAGGTAGACATTGGCGGCCATGGCAAGTTTGGTTTTAAGAAGGAGCGGTCCAGTACCTCATGGTCATGGTTGCGCAGGCCGATGCTGATGGAGCGGCTGGCCCGGGAGAGGACCGCGGTCATGGCGTACAGGTTAATTAGGACATCTGCCACCCTCTTCAGAACCAGCTGCTCATCTACAATAGTCTGGGAGCAGATTGGCACTCATTAACGCCGAGACACATGCGACATGTCTGTGCTGAAAATGACCAAAAGGGTTATTCCCCAATAAGGAGCCTTTCTGAATCCTCACAAATCTCTCAGGTCTAAAATTCAAATCCCATTCCGGTTAACAAGGTGGGGAAAAAAAATATAAGGAGCTTCTAATAAGCAGAAACCCAAGTCAAACGTGGAATATTCACACGGGGGGGAACAGGATTCGGAAATCAGGAGACCACAGGGGTTTCCAAGCCGTTTTACGACCGGCCAAGAAAAGGGCCGATTGCTCCGCTATTTCATTTAGGAAAGCAAAGCCCTTGAGCCAGCTGTCAAGCAGATGAACATTACCTCAGCCCGACAGGAAAAGGGGGATATGCAAATACGTCTCAGCTATACTCCCAAAGGCGATGTTAATGATTGTTCTCGTTGCCATGGAGACCAGAAACATTGCGATTAGTTTAACCCTAAGCCCCGCCCCACCCCCAAAAAACAAACCCAACCCTGTAGACTGTATTCAAACTGAACTTTCCAAAAAAAAAATAATAATAATTCAGCTTTCATGTGCAAAAGCTTTGAACTTCGTCAGAATTTCACAATTGCAATGACTCACAAGGAAGGGAAGAAATTGGAAAGTTTGCTTTAAAACTATACCATGACAATTATTCAATGACGTGGTTTAAAAAATGTCTACTTGACAAGAATTCTATTTTAGAAAAAATATCAAATCTAAACCCTGATCAGGTATAGCTGGAGTGGTCGCTACCACTAAAATGCAAATTCAGTTTACAGTGATTTGGGATTACCTTTCCATATCTGTAAAGCAAGCTTTCAACAGTGACTCCGAAAAAGTGCACATTCTCCTCCAACTTCTTCGCACTGTCCTGCAGGAAGAGAAAGTGGGATGAGGCAGGTGGGCGAGTATTCAGTCTCAATATCACACGCCAATAGCGACTGGGAGAGAATTCCAAATGTGAGCCATCACTAATGAATTTCAAATCACTCAGGAGCGCTAGGTGTCGCGTGACATAAACCTAATCAAATCTAGCTGCCATGACAGTTCCACCGGTACAGAGTAGCGGTGGCCTCTAGCAGAGACTTCGCATCAGGACTGCAAAGTAGGAATACTGAAATTATAGGAAAAGGAATCTACTAAAGATGACGATTTAGAATTCTGTAAATTTGTAATTGGCACTGAATGTTTGAGGCCGTAGACGGACAGAAACAAGGAGCTCTGTCACCATATTTGTAGAATGTCTTCACCTACACCAGGAAACAGGAGTAGGTCTAAATGATGAGCTGTCCAACATGGGATTTACGACAAAATCAAGAATAACATGATGAGGGTCTAAATTAGGCAAGGATGAGAGGAACCTTTGCGAAAATAGAAATTGTAATCCCAATTAGGGCCAGACATTCGCCCGAATAACCTGAATACTAGAGAGATTACTAATCACAACGACATAGACCACACGGAAGGTATGGATGTGTGTATGAGCATTGCTCCCCCTCTTGGCTTAACACGAATGGAATAATTGCCCCACCCACCTCCTCCCAACTCTGAAATAGTCAGATGAAAACTTGTTCCTCGTGGAACTGCCAAGTGCGTTTTGAGCTCCTGGGAGTTGTGTAAGCACCTCATTACATTTCACCACTCTATTCAGCACAATTAACATTCCAGCTGGTAAAATGTACAGCATTCTCACCAACTCTAAGATCATGTTTTGATTTGGCCATACAGAACTGTCATAAGAATAAGCAGCGTATCCCAGACAAAAATCACTTCCCCAAACAAAGTGAACGTGCACAGCATATGGTCCGCCTACTGTGAGCATAGCAAACACCATTACTGCCGTTTTGCAAAACCCCCCTAACAGAATGAAACCATGTCAGTCTGTCTACCCAACACTAAGAAAAATATAGCCTTTTGTAGTCTGCACACACCAGGAAAAGTGTATCATGCATACACAATCTTATATGGAAATAAAAACATATACTTGCTCTAGAGACCAAAAAAAATCTTTTAGAAAAGATATTTTAGATACCATCATTAACGTAAAGAGTTCCAATAATGACAAGTGTCCAGAGTCACCCCTCATATCTTAGAAAAAAATTGAGAAAAACAAAAATCTAGTGAGTGAAAATCTAAATCTCCCATACTCTATAAAAATAAAAAAGCCCTTACTTGCAAAACAAGGAACAGTAATTATAGCCCTCTAAATCTTCAGCCGTACAGGACGAAACAGTAAATAAAGGGAAATCTTACACTCTACTGAAACGCCCAACAATCGGACAGGTTGGCAAAGGTTCCGTGACAATGATCATCTGGGTTCCTAAAAACATGTGGATTAGCACCGAAGCAGGGAGGAAAACTGTAGTAAACGCTCTACTTCCCCATAGGCAGCTCGGTTCTTTGCCATTTCAAATGTGAAGTGTGGGAAAATAAACAAACTTGGAACCTGAGAGAGGGGAAGAAATTCTGCTTTCGCGTTAAAACGAAGCACGCGTACAATGAAAGGACGTTGCCTCTCCCCATCTCCAGCAGAAAGGTGAACTGCTTCAGTCTGTTCACCCGAAACACTGGTCCCAACCAGCGGGAGAGCAGACGCAAGAGAGGGCGAGAATTAACTGGCCTTCACTTGTGTACCCTTTTTAGACCGTGTACCAAATATATCAGCAGCTAAAAAGCCTAAATAAAGCACCTAAAACCATCCCCCAGGGGACGTTAAATGTTGTGCTTCAAGGCCTTGGCGAAGCCTCCTTTTGAGTCCATTGGCTCAGCAGAGCTGAGACCGTTATCCTTTAACGCTGCCTTTTCCGTGGTAACTACATCCCGTAAACGCGTGGTTGCAGGCGCTGTCGGATAATTCACCAACATCTGCAACCCCACACAGGTTCACCAGGTCCTGTCGCTGAATGTCGTGGACGCCCAGGGCCTTGGCTTTGGAACAAGAGTGCTGAGGGCAGTCTCTGGGGCTGAGCCCTACACCAGACACTAAGTTTACAACGATTGTAAGAGCTTACGTGTAACATCAATTATGTCACTCGGCTTGTGTAGACCCACACGGCTGCCCTACTGAAAGCTTGGGTATATTTACCCTTTAGTGATGTGGAATGCAAGGTTATAACCATAACGTTGTTCCCCTTAAATAGAAAGGTCTTTGCAGATGCTGCAGTGCTGCAATGGCTCAAATGGATCAAACATGATCACTCTCGTGGGATTTGACATAACTGCTCAGAATTCTGGCTTCTTAAAGGGAACCAACCCATTAGTGACAGTTAATATTTACATTTCGGGGGAACCGCGGTTATGATAATAACCCAACGTTCTTCACTTAAAATCGGTTCCTTACTAGCATTAGTAAGATGTTATACTTTGGCGTTGATGGAGACGCGGAGGCCAGCAGGAGAAACGCATGGGAACGTACCGCTAGGCTGGGGTGCACCACGCCGTTGTTGCCCGTCAGCCCCAGGTCCACCTTCCGGCTGACGGAGTCGCGCAGCTTCTTCCCCAGCATCTCCAGGACCACGCCCACATTGCCTTTCTTCATCTCCCTGTCGAAAGGACAGTCACTGCAAGCTCTCGCCACCGTAGCCCCGGGCGTTTAGCGTCGAAAGCCGCGAGGGGCAGAGAAGAGCTCACTTACTTTACTTTTCCAGTCAGGATTTTCCCAGCGTACTGCATTCCCGTCAGAGCTATGTACATCCTCAATATTTCGTTGGTGCCCTGGTGTGTATGATTATAATATATTACATGACATGTATTACAAACATGCCGAAAACCACTCACTTATGCTCGTCACATATGCCAAGTTTGCTGCGTCTGATCCCTTTCAGGGCAGTATTTTACATAGGAGAGCCCTCTGCTGGTCAAATTTAAGACAAAAGGACTTGGTGAGTGTTTGGCAAACATATTTTCCATTTAAGTTCCGCTCATTATACAGTCTCCAGAGATAGGTCGACCCAAAAATGCATGTTGGCTTGTCTGTTTCCTGACATTTTCCAGACAGCCTTTCATTGGCAAAAGGAGAAAAACACAGTAGGATTTTCCAGTAGTTTTTCCAATAAATACATTTCCACTCAGCACTTAAGTTCTCTTAATTTCACATGCAACGTTGCAGGTGAAGTCCCCACCATTATTTGTTCAGTACAAGTACCTCGAAGATGAGCAGAATTCGGCAGTCCCGAAGGTAGCGCTCAAACGGAAAGGTCTTGGTGTAGCCCATGCCTCCCAGCACCTGCAGAGCCTCGCTGACGCACACCCACGCCCCCTCGGAGCTGAACACCTGCACAGAGAAACCGCAGCATTGGCACAGCAGAACCTTATAAACACATCGTGCCAGTTGGTCTGTTGTCACATGGAGCAGAGTTAAGGGTGGCAGTCCGGATCACACTGGCACATGATTCTCCAACGACGGCTGGAATGAAGATCTCCGCATCCCTCGTTGTCTCTTCACTGCCTCACTCCCACAGTGAACTCTGCGGCACTGCTGAACGCTCTCTGTCCATCTCTTTAGGTGAGAGTCTCGGGGCTCTGAGAGGTGCTACCGCCATCCACTCACTTTCACCATGGCGGCCTCCAGTGAACAGTCGGGCAATCCGGGCCTGTCCATCATCCCTGCTGTCAGGTAGGCCATGCTCTCCATCACAAAGGCATTCTGGGCCATCAGTGCAAACTTCTCCTGCAGGGGAGCAGAGTGAAAAGCACTGAATAACCACACACACACACACACACACACACACACACACACACAGGGAAAAGCACTGAATAACTGCAGTTACCGACACCGAGAAATCACTCACACTCACACGTGCACGCATATCTTAGGCATTAAGTAATTAATAATATTTTCATACTTGGATCATCCCAAACTCGCTGAGGTTCTTGTTAAATTGCTTCCGTGTCCCAGCATACTCCGCTGTGAGCTCTGAAAAGCAGCATTACGTTCCTCAGTTAGCCCCCTTAGAACAGCTCCATCCTCCAACCCCCAACCCCCAATCCCCATGCGTTGACCTGGCCCAAAACACCCTCGCACCTATTAGCTTCTTGATCATTCCAGCGCTGGCACTCCCCATGCTGAACCTTCCGCTGTTCAGGATGTTCATGGCAACCTGCGTTGACCCAAGCGCAAAACATCAGCATGCACATACTTGTGACAAGGAGCCTGGCACACCCAGACATAAGCTGGATGACAAATGGTGGAACAAAAGGCCAACTTGCCACCAGAAGACAGAAAGAAGACTAGCTGCTTAAGCATTTATATTTTTTTAAATCCCCAGAGAATTAAAAAAAAATAACCCCGAACACTGAAACTGTTGAAATATTGGCCTGTTGCATTTTCCGCAGTGGAAATCAGAGTAAATCACTGGTAAATCATAGCTGAACATCTGATTGCCCAGGCTTTGACAGGATGATTAAATTACCTTAAAGCCACCTCCGACTTCTCCAATTACATTCTCCACTGGAACCTTGGTGTTATCAAACACCACCTCGCAGGCTGAAGTGAAGAGACGGCTTACATCATCACATCCAAATGAACCAAATGCTGTTCTTTATTTTGCAAACACAGATTTATAAATACACAAAAGTATATTTATACAGGACAAAAAATCCTGTTTTTTTAAACATTATATGGATGGAAGGTGGGCAATTTCAGCCCAGAGGGCAGTGTCTACCTCGTCTCTGAATATTTCAACTGAAATTTATATTTGTATTAGGAATGATGTCACCTGGTTTCCCCATGTGCAAATATGACGCTATGGAAGAGGTAGCACGAAAACCCGCAGAAGGACTGGACGTCCCCATGCCCGTGATAAGCCCTTACTGTTAGAGCCGCGAATGCCCAGCTTGTCCTCCGGTTTCCCACTGGTTACTCCGCCAAACGCCTTCTCCACAATGAATGCGGTGATCTTGTCTTTCTTTTGGCCATCTTTGTCAACAACCTCAGTTCGAGCAAAAACTGTGAAAATATCTGCCAGACCCCCATTGGAAATCCAGATCTGAAAAAACAAAACGGACACTAAAAAGAGGATCTTTCACAATTGTAGGAAAGTGACGAGTCCATCACTCAGACCAGGAATGGTGACCAATGTACTATAGAACACGCCTGTGGAAGAGAGATTAGTTTCCATTAAATCCTTCACCTTGGTTCCACTAAGCAAGAAGTGATTTCCATCTTCAGTCAGCGTGGCTCGTGATTGAATGGAGGCAGCATCGCTTCCGCTGTGAACACACACACACACACACGTGAGCCATGTAAACAAAAATGTCCCAACCAAACGCGCACGCAAAAGAGACTGGAAGAGTTGCTTGCGCAGATAAAATGAGGTCGGCCGGATTCCCAGCAAGCTCTGGGCCTTACCTCCCAGGCTCTGTCAAGCAGAACGCTGCCACGTGTTCCCCTGTCGCCAGCTTGGGCAGATACTGGACCTTCTGCTTCTCGTTCCCCATAGTCAAGATGCCCTGTGAATAGAAGAGCCACAAGGGAGCTGCTCAGAAAATTTTAAAACAGAGCGCTGCGGCAAAAAAACTTATTCTGCATTTCATCCTCAGGGCTGCTCGGAATGTCAGATTGCATCAGCGAGAGCGTGCACATGTTCCGGGCCGCTAAGGTTGGTTCAGCCAGTGGATGCAAAGTCCTACCAATCAAATACAAATTCACCAATCAAATCATGAATCCAAGCCCCGCGGACACTGGCTGGTACCTTCAGGCCTATAGCTTGATGAGCTGCCAGTGTGACAGCAATGGATCCATCCAATGAGATGATCTCCCCTAGACGGGCATACATGGTGTTGGACAAGCCAAGTCCTCCTGAAAACAAAAAAAATGCCACCAGTAAAGGACAAGGGCTCTTGGAATGAATGGTTAGAACAACAGAAAGCTGACGTTGCAATGCAAATGAACTATGTGGTAATCTCTCTTTACCATATTCCTCTGGCACCTGAATCCCGAAAAGCCCCAGCTCTTTCAGTCCATTAAGCGTTTCTGATGGGATTCTTGCTTCGTGATCAATCAGCTTTGAGTCCACTGAAATTGAACATTGACTTTTACTCTTTAAACTGGTCATGATAAACCAAGAAGGGACATTGACTTGTCAAAAAGGAAAAACTTGAAATGCCAAGTCTTAATAAATAATTTTTTTAAATGACTGAATATGAAGACAAATGTATTACTTCGATTGCTTATATGAAAGTAGAACACAGTATGTGTAGGTAGTTATAATGTAATTACAATGGAGTTGATTTCCCCCCTTTAACTTACCGTCTTCATTAAAAAATTTCTCAACAGGGGCAACAAATTGATTGATCTCCTCCAATTCTTCATTGCTAATTTCTGGGTAAGGAAAGACTTCTGCCTATACACAAGACGCATGAAGCAAAATAGTTGACGTTACGTGAAATTATTTCGTAAATGCGGAATATAGCTTTACAATTGCTAGACTATGTCGCAGATAAACTAATTACTATAAAATGTGTTTATTTCTCATTGCGATGCATTTAGGAACATTAGATGAAACACTTACAGAACAAACCAGAAAGTTGTCTGGTTTTGGGAATAATTAACATGGTAAAAAATATACCAGCTCAATTTGTTTACTACTTACCTTATTTACTTTGCCAAGAAACAGGTCTTTTGCGTACGCAAGGTTCCTTGAATGAGTACTGAAAAAACGGTGATTTTGCGCATGTGATGTGATAACCCCAGACTGTCTGATTAGTGAAGTCTGTAAATTGCTTCTAAATTTTAATGATCTAGAAAATATAAATAGCCTGTTTAAACTCATTGCAATGGTCGCACTGTTTCTCCTTCAGTTGCGTAAGGACCCTGGTTGCTTTTAGAGTAGCAGGGATACTTTTCACCTATTTTCGTCGCATATCTATGACGCAATCAAAAGCAACCGCATGCATTTATTTTTTCACCACGGGATGGCAGACTTGCATTGGATTTCTCACACAGCTCTCCTATTCGCAGACATGTTTCGTTTAATATCATGTTCACAGTCATTTCAAGAACATATAAATTAATTTCCATTAAATTCAACGTCAATTAAAAAGCAGTTTAATATGAATTATTTGTTAACTTATATTAAAAATTATTAATCTTTTGTATTATTTATATATCAAATTAACTTAATGAAATACAATACTTCACTCGTAATCTACATTTATATTAAAAAGTTTCAAAAGGTCTAGTGTCTAGAGTAGTGTTCGATCATAGTTCTGTTGGATAGGTCTTTTTTTTTAAACGATTAAGTTTTTGTGCTATGTGAATAACACATGCTGTGTTTGTAATGTGCTTAATATACATTAATAAAAATATGTAATTCTCCACAAATGACTATATTAAAAAAAAAAAAGAAAAAGAAAAGACTTCTGTTTGAAATTGTTGTATAAGTCCAAGAGACGGGCACCAGCTCGGCCGTGACATTTTGTCTCTTTAATTGTTCAACCTTCCAGCACAGAGGACGCCTTCCACCCTCGAGGGATGACGCAGCAGTTCAGCCCGACGTGTAGCACGTGATCCTCAAAGCCGGGGCATTTTTAGCTCAGAGCTTCAAGAGACCAGACAGACAAAAAAGGCCACACCATCACTGTCATGCCACCTGTCTCCTAGATAGTTACAAAAATAGGCGTGCTGTGGCGCTTCAGTTCACTATTAATGAGTTTGAGTCTGCCTGTGCCAACTTGTGTATATCAACAAAAAATCACATTAGAAACTACTGGAATGTTAAAAAAATAAAAATAAATAGCTTCAAAAGGGGATCATTTCTGATTTATTTCAGACATTTTTTAAAAAGATTAAAAAAACCTAAAAAAAAAAACTGGACATGACCCTTGGGGGGAATACTTATGTAATCTACATATTTCAGTTTTCTATTTTACTTCTGCAGTTTTTGCTAACAATTAACTTCTTTCACCAGTAAAAGTGCTTATTTTCGAGCAATTCACTGGAAAGGTGGTGAATTTTTTAATGACGCACTGCATAGCCTTCTTGTTCCTGTCGCCTACTGCAAATCCAGTGAAATGGGTTTATCATCTGGGCATCTGTGTCTTTTCTTATCTCCAAGACAGTTCTCAGTTCTGCCGCAGCCAACGTTGTTCCTAACCACCGACACATTGACGTTACTGTTTCAGTAGCCTGAAGGCTCTCAACAGGGGCACTGCATATCTACACTGTTGTAGTATATATAAGAAAGAACCACACACATACTAGTACATGGTTTTAAGTGTCTTATAATGATCAGGTTGATATGCAAAATTAGCCTACCCAAGTAAGAAGAAGAGTGCTTGGGCCATTCAGCCGGCAACATATCCTCGCTCCCAGCACAATAAACACCAATGATCTGCAAACGCTTTTTCAATGGAGGAAAAACTCCACACCCTTAACTTTAACTTACCACATATTGCATCAAGACCTTTTCTTTATTTAGTAGCCCCACAATGCCATTTTTTGTGTTAAGATTAAATTGGGCACGTAGAGACGGTTATTGAATTAGGCAACGCAATACAACTGACAAAAGCAAGGGTCTTAAATCGTTTTATTTTGCGTTCTCAACATGGTCACAGTTATAGTTTTACATCAATAAGGTTTTTATCTACTTACAAACAGAATGCATATTAAAATGAAAGCACTCATATCTTCCCTTTTTTTGATAAAAAAAATGGGCCTTGAGTCTGAGAGAACAAAAGCATCCCAAGGTGAAAATGAGAAGCAGTGGAAATTATGTAACAGTCTGTTTTTAAGACCTAACTCCTATGACGGTTGAATACATTTGGTAGCAGAAGCAGCTATATGTTAAGAATCTCTCTTTTTTTTTCTTTCTAAGAAAAAGGAATATGTGTGCACCCTTAACGTGACTGCAGACGTTGCATTGGAGTACTAATAATATACAGACTATATATACAATTTGTTTTCTCAGCCTCATCACCCAACGTCACCCCTCCAACCTAACTTAACCTCCCCTTCCCTTTTCCCTTGAGATAAGTCTATTTTCAAACCCCTCACTTTTGTAATATATATATATATATATATTTATATATACACACTGAAAGTCCTCGGCTTGCAGGTAAAAGTGCTTGATGTTTTTTTTTGTTTTTTTTACAATGGGTACTGGTGGCAATGCAGGGGCAGCATTAACACGTAGCATAATAGGAAAGAGCAAGCCAACAACAAGAGTGTCACAAAAAAAAGCAATCAAAATCAAAAGGGGGAAAAAAAAGCCACATTGTCAACCAGCGGTCAACGAGCATGGAGAGAGGCGTCGGCAGCATGCGGCGCAACGAAGGGGTTCTTCTCAGGTGGAGTGATTATGGACATAGCTCGAGCGCTAACGATAGCATTACATCAATGTCAACTTTTACATTTTATTTTTCTCTTAACATCAACGTACGATTTATCGATCGACTTGAGAAACAAACGAACGAACAAAAAAACAAACAAACAAAAAAACAAAAAACAAATATACAAAGACACATTTTCTTGATAGACGTTGTCCCAGAAAAAGATTTATTTCGGGATTCATTACAATTTTTCTTGTGACAGACATTCTGCCATGTTTGACTGAATGACTACGGAACATATGCGAGTCTTAACCCATGTGTTTATTACAGGTTTATTGCAACTGTACAAAGATTTGTGCTGCTTTAAAAAATATTGTGTTATCAACATATTGCGTACATGTATCGCTACAGACCTCCTTAGTAGGTTTGTAAATAGCGTTTTGCCCATCTAATTTGACTCCAAACGACAGTATGTAATGCAACTACTTTTATGATAACAAATCCGTCGTCATTTAAATCAACACCGTGCTGCCTTGTGGAAGATCCGAGGAGTCAATAAAAGGTATGTACATACACATGTCCTTCACTGCACTATTGAATTGGAGTGGGTGCAGTACCTTTGTCAGTATTTACACCAATGGAATAAGATACATCGTTGACTGGAATCTCTTTTGGAACAAACTATTACAGACTCTACTATTGGTACACGGTGGCATGAAGAGAAGTCTACATATTTTAATATGTCATCACTTAACTTCAACAATAGTCAACAGTAACAATGATATATTTCGCGAATATACAATATGTAGAGAATAGCCTCACAATATTAAGATCACATGCAAGATTTTATTTTCTTTCACATTCCTCATTGCTGCAGGAACCAGGTTTTTCGAAGACCAATGTGAAAATTCTTAAGTTGCTGAGACGTCGAGAGAATGTTTACCGAAACAAAATAAAGGGAAAAATAACAAATAATAATAATAAAAAAGCTGGATCGAATATCTTATGTTGTTTCACAAAATCAATACACACATATTGCACATATAAATAAAGACAAGAACACAATGGGGGAAATGCAAGAGGGGGGAAAAATCTAAGCTGTTGATATTGCTTTCAATGTAGAAAGTGAAAAGATTTCATACATAGATGCATCACGTGAGGTTTGCCAAAGTAAACTTCAGGACTGTCCTATCAACCATCCTAAACCTCAGAGCAACATTCAACTCCTTCTCACCCAGTCCCTTTCACCTCAGCAAACCACCCCACAGAACTACCAAAAACGTAACCAAATTTGAGAAATCCGTGACGTAAAGTCATTGTGAGAAATGTGTTCATTTTAAGAAGCTAAAATGCACTCCATACACTGACACTGCAGAACGCCCCCTTGTTTATGCCACACAGCCGTGGTCAAAGCTGACACGGTACCCCAAGTCGGTGGACTGAAGGAATGGTTGACTTTGCATTGAACTGGGACCATTGACAATACACCGAGTCCTTCAAATGTTACATGCTTCAAATCTGCAATGAAAACGGCAAACTCAGCCAGCTGAGAACTTTAACAACTTGTGAGGAGCATTGAAATGGAAAATAGAGAGAGAGAGAGATGATATCGCTTCCTTTCATCAGCCTGCCTGCTTCCCATCCCAAACCATTTTTTCTCTGATATTTCCATATCACCTCAACCATTAGTAGACAGAATATAATGATGTACAGTATTTCTTTTTCTTCATCTCTAAAAAAATAGTTAAAAAAATAAAACAATGGTGCACGAGCAGCTGGGACCAATCTGTTCGAGGTGCGTTCGTAAGCCTTGGAGCTGACCCCCGCTCCCCCATCACCCGCCCCGTTAAAGGCTCAGTCTGAGAGGGTCTATTGTGAGGCTCAGTAAATACCAGACCAGTGCAGGCGTTGGATAGGCTGCAGCTGCATTCTAGAATTTTCAGAGTTTTATTTTCGAAAGGCAACCAGAGATATTCCAAGCTGTTGAATTGCCTGAACTAAGTATAAGCATTTGAATCTTATCTGCAATCGTAAGACTATGCCAACTACTTTAGGGTAATAATACTGAGTAATTTCAGATGCCTCTGTCCGTTTTACTTTATTACAATAATAGTTGATGCTATTTGTATTAATATTATTATCATTATCTTACAAAATACTATATGCACGATATACACAAAGCAAATCCGTAGACTAAAATAGTTAAATGCTTTAATAATTGGCACATTTAATCATGATTGCTAACAGACATCACAGGAACCTGTGACCTACCACTACGGTAAATACTTTGAACATCTACGTTTGTGACAGATAATTTCTCACACACTGTTGGTCAGCTGATTCTCGTATCGCTCTTGCGTTAGGTTCGATTATTTTACAAAGACCAACTCGCACATTACCGGAACTATTCTGAGTAAAAAAAATAAAAATAATAAACCAAACGTTGTCCCGTAATCACTAGTCAGCAGTTTGATTATGCTTTTTAAAGAAGCCCACTTGCAATTTGTATTCACTATGGAAGTTGGAGCCGTTGTCTGTGAACATGTCCCTGCCCTACAGTCTTTTGCGTTTAAGGGAAGGGAAGACATAACATGTTTTTGTAAGTTGGTACAGCCGTTAGATAGTAAGATATAGCCGTTTTCTCATTTAGACTCTGAAATGATTTCTGATGCATGGCGAGAAGGCATAGGTCAGGTGTGGTAAAATTACTTCCTTTTCGAGGGAGCCAGTACTGTGTGGCGTGAAATGATCTTCTTGAAGGCTTGGAGTAAAATGGAAGTATTGAGTCTAAGTGCCCCCCACCCCCCAGTTCCCACCTGCCGGGGGTGTCTCAGTGCCCCTGAGGAGAGCGCGCCCTTCGTGTCTGCCACTGGGGGGCCTACATTCCATCGTCACAGAGAGGGAGTGCTCCTGCGGCTCTACTCCCCAGCACACTGACCTCTACACGATGGTGCTGATGCCACTGTGTTTGGGCTTGGCGCCAGGCACCGGGGCGGGCACCGTCGGCTGGCTGTGGTGGTGGGTGGTGTGCTGAGAGTGGGAGGCGTGGGCAGGGTGCCCATGGGCTGCATGTGGGCCGTACGGGGGCTGCTGGGGGTGGGCGGGGGCGGGGTGGTACTGGTGCAGGGGGTGTTGCACATGCGCCGGTGGGTGATAGTGGTGGTGGTGGTGGTAGGGTGGCGGGTTCTGCTGTACGGGGCAGTACTGGGCATGGTGCGTGTGGAGCTGGGCCTGTGACTCAACCTGGGCGGTGGCGTGGTGCAGAGCAGTTGGGTGCGGCGTGTGGGAGATGAGGGTGGGGTGCTGGGGTTGTGGGGGAGGGGGGTGGCCCTGCGAGGGCGACTTCCCTCGCCGGCTGCTGAAGAGCGTCCCGAGGAGCGAGGAGGAGTTAGGGATGGGCTGGTGGCTGCGGGACGGGCACTCGCGCGTGGACGTAGCTCTCCGCCGCATGTGGGGGCTGCTAATGATGGACCCCTGTGGGAAAACAAAAGGGTGTGGTTAACACCAGGGCGCCAGTCACCCACAAGGCTGAACGACGCGACGCGACAGGCAGCAATGTCAGTGGTCAAACTAGGGTCTGAAGCGGGGTTCTGGCTGGTGGGAAACCACTCCTTCAGACTAGAGGACGTAACGGATGTTGTGAGCTATAAACATCACAAAGAAGGTAACACTACTAAACCAATGACAGATGTGCGTAGACTTTTAACAGCTATCTTTGTTCCCTTAAGTTATTTAGACTAATAATGTCATTATCCTCTCTAAGAACCAGAACTGATTGGAAGTCAATTAAAACCATCTGAACACAGCCATGTTAACTACTGAACCTCCTGAATCACATGAAAATTGTGGGTCCCTTTTGCGAAAATATTTTATTAAAAACATTTCCTATAAAATGTATTGTTATGAAAAGGAAAAAAGAAGAAGAAATAAGTTCAGTCTTAAACAGTCCAAAATCGCAGTTAATGCCACCTTCGTGATTTGAAAGAAGTTCACAGTAATAGATGTTTTGAATTTACCATTCCAGTTCGAATAGAGCACTCACACATTTATAGGCTTGGCAAAGTACGATGGCCAACACTGACATTTGTCGGTAACTTCAAGCGCATAAAGCAGATCCCTTCAGGCATGCAAGACATGCAGAAGCTGGAACAGGCAAACTTTACCCACAGCTGGTTAGCATTCAACTATGTTAAAGGTTGCAGTTTGTCATTTGTCTACCCTTGGAATGATACAGTTCTAAAGACATTCTTAGCGGATGCCATTTTTCAGAGGGCCAATCAGAGGGACCCCAACGGGATGCAAATCCTGGTCCGAACGTAACCTCCCGTGATATGGTCTCACTTCCTCCCTTCACATGGAATGTTTACATAGTGATGAATGAGACTGCATGAAATCCACTTTTTTTTTTTTTTTAGGTCCGACTCCATGAGCCGCCATGTTTTTTCCCCCTTGACGCTGTGGGCTCGGCCCTTCTGCTCGGGACACGGTGGGGTAACTAGGACGAGGACCGAGGTGGGGCATAAAGGGGATTTAGGGAAGAATAAGGCGTAACGGGGGCAATACTTTTGACGAACTAACAGCCCCAAAAAAAAAAAAAGACGAACAAGAACCGCTTGCAGCCCAGGGGGGAGTGAGGAAAGAAATACACACCCCAATAATGAACTCGGAATAAGACTTAACAAAACTAAACCTTGGCTTTCCGCTGAGAAACAATGTCACATGGATTAGGGGGATTAGTCGGTTCATGCTCTCTGACCATACGGACAGGGGCGGGGGGGTAACTGCGGCCGCTTGAGAAACGGGAGAAGCCCTCCCCCCTTCAGACAAGCTCGACGTCAATGGCAGGCAGCCCAGGCATGCGGAGTAACAGAGGCAGGCAGGTTAACGCACGGAGATAAAACATAAAAAAATAAACCAAAAACAAAATGAACTGATGCTCTATGAAGCAGAGGGGGTGCAAGAGCGACGACAACGACAACAACAAAAATGCGTTTTTTTTTGTTTTTTTTGAAGTGCACATCATCACAGAGAGAGAGAAGCTAGACATCGGTTGCTTGCTACTTACTTCCATATTGCTGTCTAGTGATCCTGCACTGCTGCGGCGCCCACGCTTGCCTGCCCGGGACATGCAATATCATAGATTAGAGACGGAAAACACACCTGGGTGATATTTAATGGTGTATATATATATATATATATACACATACATATCTACATATATATATATATATATATATCCTTCCTCCCTAGGGGACACCGTAGGGTATGTAAACACGACAAGCCACCGGTAGGGAGAGGGGTTGCGGAGGGGAAGGGTTCTGGTTCAAAGGGGCTGATCTGAGGGTACTACTTCAAGGGGACTTACTGGGGTTGAGGGAAGAGCAGACCGACTCTACAAATCTACCAAGCACACCGTCGCTCAAAACTAGGGCAGCTCTACTTCACCACAGCATTTCTATAGGATACTATGGCTCTACTTCACCCCTACATCTCGACCAAGCACACTGCCGCTCAACACAAGGAAAGGTCTACTTCACCCCTACGTCTCGACCAAGCACACTGCCACTCTACACAAGGAAAGGTCTACTTCACCCGTACATCTCGACCAAGCACACTGCCGCTCAACACAAGGAAAGGTCTACTTCACCCCTACATCTCAACCAAGCACACTGCCGCTCAACACAACGAAAGGTCTACTTCAGCCCTACATCTCGACCAAGCACACTGCCGCTCAACACAAGGAAAGGTCTACTTCACCCCGACATCTCGACCAAGCACACTGCCACTCTACTCAAGGAAAGGTCTACTTCACCACTATAACTCTACCAAGCACACTGTCGCTCTGCGATTAGGAGAAAACAGGCCCTCGAAAAATTCCCCAAGATGTGGTTTGCCTCTTAATGAAACTAAAACCAGTGACAAGCTACACAAGCGCGATCTACGGTACAACAAACAAAAAAAAAAAAACTACTGAAAATGCCTTGCACAGGTGAGACGGCAACGATTGACAGCGGTCGCCGCATGAAAGGTGTAGAAGGCAAACACAGGCGAAGGAGAAGCAAGTCGTATTGCTGAAAATGACATCGATGGGCCTATCTGAAGAGTGCAGCCGCAGCCATTAAATGCATGGTTTAGCACAAACATGATACAACTTAGCAGGTCTTCAGAAAAAAAAATTATAACAATAAATAATTCCACAGGTGAATCTGAAAAAGCCCAACGTCCAAAAAAATTAAATTGTTTCTGAAGAAGTCATGTGATGGAACAGTGAGGAAATTAACGAAAAGTCCAAACAAAAACAGGTGAATAACCTCACCATGGCACTGCACACGTTACTCAATCGACGTTTCCTGAGCACCACGAGACAATTTTCCTTTAAATTCAAGTAAAAACTCCCCCGGGGTTGCTGTACCGAGTGACACTGAGCACGTCAATGGTCAGGAAAGTAAAACTAGAGATCTGAGTGGATTTCATCAACAGAGGATGGTCAACTGATGTCTAAACTTAACTGATTTCAAACAGCCACTTACAAGCTTAGTTCAGTGTAGGACATTTTCAGCTGTGCAATGTTGCATAATGGTAATTGTATTTGGCTAAAGTTGTCAAAAACATACATCTATTTTTTAAATACATTACTGTAAAGAAAGTTAAGCAAACTCTGCAACCAGATATCAATGGCAAGACCTCACTATATTAGAGCAGCCAGATAAAGGCCGTGCTCTATACTATAGACACAAACACACACACTGTGTTTAAGTGAGTGAGTGTGTGCACGTCAAAGGAGACTACTCTCAGCTAGCATGTCTTTAAACAGTAGCTAGGAAGTGCTTAACGGATAGTCATCACATTTACTTAATTATTGCACAGAGATGACTGAACTGTTTTTACCTTTAAGTGCTTTTGAACAAGATCAGAATTAAGTTTAGCTGAGCTATGTGTGAGGAAGACCATGATCTGCCGATCTGAGGATGACATTTGAAACATGATCATGCCAAACAGCGGCATGTAACGCTTGGACATGAGACGCAATGATGACCAACAGATAAAGGAGGATGGTATACAGAATGGAAAACAAGACAGTCAAACAAGCGTGAGCAGACAGGAGGCATGGAACCCAAGAATAACTGACAAACAACTTCGCTGAATTTCACTCATCGGTGCGATGTGTAACAACACGGCCACGCACATCAGACTCAACCGCCATTCCACTATGTGGTGCATCGAGAACGCGTGGGGGCCCTTCGAAAAAACCACAACAGGACATTAGTCCCATCCCTTAAAGGAGAGCAAAACCACTGCACCGGAGACTGCTGCAGAATAGTTTCGTGGGGATGGGGTTGGGTAGGAACAGAGACTTCTCTTCTCTCAGCATGGCGATTTGTATTCCTCTCAGCAGATCACTGGGTTCCTGTATGGTGCCACTCAACGGGTTTGTCCCTCTTTTAGCGTATCACTCACCTTCCTCTTCAGCTGCAGCTAAAAGCCCCGACGCGTTTCCAGTGAATCGGGCCGGCGCATTAATGTACCGCGAGACTGCCAACTGGGAGCAATCCGACGGCCCCCAGCCTCACCTGCATCGGAGAGGTCGCGCAGCGAGCTGCTGAGGGCGCTCCGCTTCAGACCCTCCCCCATGGCGTAGCTGTCGTCCAGGCTGGCGCGGCTCAGGTTCCCGTTGCCCGCCTCCTTCTTCAGGCCGGAGCTCTGGGACATGCTGGGCCGGACCACGCCCTTCTGCTTCTCCAGCTCCGCTGCACGTGAGGCACAGGTGTGTGAGCATAGGGACCCGGCTCTCGAGAGGCGGCTCAAGTGCAGATGACCCAAACCACGGTTTGATGCTTTTATGTGACACGAGTAACATGTATATTTTTAAATGAAATCTCCCTTTTTAATCATTGATATTCTCTCCATTTTTCCCGTCTGGTTTTTCTTCTGCTTTTCATTCGTCTTACTTTGTCATTCACACAGGTAATTGATTTTCCTGGATGCATTTTCTGCGTCCAGTAAAATGCCTGCAATGACGCAGAGTGTGAACAATTTGGACCACAACGTCTGTAGCTGTGGAAAGCTGTATTTCAGCTATCAGCTAAAAGACAAAGTGGTCTCGAGGTTCTGTAGGACATGTGGGAAATGTCTGCTCACACTCTATCCTGTATTTCTCCATTTCCTGGACCTCTGCGATGGACTCCCGGAGGTCGTCGGTGAACTTCTTGCGATCCTGTGGGTTGGGGGCATTGAAGTTGATGAGGACTTTGATGTCCGCACCTGGGATAGCTGAGGTAAGCCGAACCCCGTTGGGGTAATCTGGGAAAGGAACGAAAAAAAAAAGAATATTAGAGATGACAGATTCCAGAAAGCTGACTCGCAGAATCAAAAACTTCTCACTCCTTGCGCTATGCAAGGTTATGGAACTCATTTAAGGCAGGAAGGCCAGCGAGCTGAACAGAGGCAGCGACGTAAGTTACAGTTATGACTGAGGCATGTCCTGCAGCGTGCGCCGTTAGCATGCCTGGCGGTCCGTAGCGGGCCTGAGATCGGTGGAGGATCAGCCTATGGCTGGCACTTACACTGGTTCTCAAACAGGAGCACCTGCATGCCATAGAGGGAGAAGGACTGCCTGAAGCTGTACGTCACCGAGTTCTTCTTCTTCTGGAAAATTTTGGTGACCTAAACCAGAGACATAGCAGCACTTCAGAGAGCATAAGTAACCACCTTGGAAGTGGGCGTCACGTATCGGTATTTCGATAACTCACTTGAGCGGGGGCAGAGATATTCAAAAGCTTAAATACAGCTAATAATACATTATGGATTCCTAGAATCTCTTTAGATGATCCCCGCTCAGCTCAGTCAGGTCTGACACGTCAAAGCTATTGCAAGTGCTGCACGTGTGTATAACTCAAAGGCCTATGGATGGGAAACTGAGGCTAGTCCTCAGAACACGAATGCCTCCTACGAAATAACATATTTCAGTTCAAAAGTGAATACATTTTCAAGTAAGCACTGCATGGTTCTCATGTCAGAGAGAGGAGGAAGTGAAGTCTAAATCACGCTAAGCCTACAGAGCATACACCTTGGTTATGGAATTAATTTAATGTAGGAAAGCCACTGATTTTAGAGGCCATTAGGTCAACCGAGGACAGGAAGAGAGCCATCTCGTACCACCAGAAGGTCGTTGAATAGGAATATCTCCCGTTGGTGCAGGCCGAGTTTCTGTGGCTTGTTGGGGTCCGGGACTTCAAATAGTCTACAGTAGCACACTAGTCTGCGATGTGGTAGGGACAACACCTGCGTAAAACAAAAGTCAAATGGATATCAATCAACCCAATAGTCAACATGCCACTTTTTAAAATGCTTCTTCAGAGATATCAAAACCTGAACCTACAGTATTGACTCAATGGGGGGATGAAATGGCCATGAGATCCCTGAAGGCTTTTTTGTCATTGCACCCCACTAATAATGAATGCACAAACACATGCGTGACTTCACTACAATAATTTATCTTCCTAGATTTGTGCAGATGCTTGATTTAGCAAGGACGCAGCTGCTATTGAATCGCATAGGCATTTTGTTAATACAGTCTCCAAATCCAGAGTTAATGACTGAATGAAAAATGTGAGGGTTATCGAGATGAGTGAATGTACACCACCCTGTTCAAGAAAAGGGTGTATCACTCATTGCTCAAAGTAGGACTTTGTTTTGGCTTTTGTCAGACTTAATCAATTTGCTCAATAAAATAATAAAATAAAAATGAAAACAAAGAAACAGAAATGTCACTGCCAAAAAAGAACAATAACGTAGTCGCTATACTTGTCAAGTACTACATGGGAGGGCTTTACGAAAATGAAGATTATTTGAGCATTGTCTTTATTTTTGAAATTGTAACTACTTAACCTTCTCCATTATTGTTTGCCTGGTCTGGGCTGTGCTCAAATAGCCGAGCTGTTGATGCTATTTCATGTCTGTCTCCTAGTCTGTTCTGTATTGGAAGCAGCAATGGTGTGGTGTGTTCTAGCACAGTAAAATGCAATGCCTTAAAATATATCTGACAAAGGCTGACATGTAGAGGATCTCCACTGAATTTCACCCACTACAGACAGCCCACTGTCTGTAAGCAGCACAGCTCATTGCCGTCTGGGAAATCATTTAGGTTGGCTCGCTCCAACCAGAGTCAGCTGTACGTGCATCTGTCTCCACTAAAACACTGGCTTTTAAGGGGAGTATACACAACTGGATCATAAAAGGCCAGACCAACCTACGCGTCCTCCAGTAATAAGAAATAGGAGCGGGGAGGGCAGTACAGGAAGCAAGAAGTCTAGGGTTTAAGGGTGACCAGAAGGCTGCAGTTTAGAATCTCTGGAGTTGAACTGCTGATGTACGAAGTACTAATCATGAATTGCTGCTGAAAATGTCCAGTTAAAAGTTTAACTATGTAAGCAGGCAAGTATGTCACACTGGATACAAACTTAAACTAAGCAAACTAATAGTAATAATAATTATATTATTAATAAAAATACTCGGATAACTGAGACTCTATTTAACCCATACTCAGTTTATATCTATTCAATAAATCACGAAGAGTTGAAATGTGTTAACAGCACAGGCCGAAAAAAAAAGCAAATCTCAGCTGGAATTATTTCTATAAAGGCATACTTACACATCCCAGGCCGTGGTGCAGAGATCCGATCTGCAATAAGAACAGGAGGACAAAGTTAAGGAGACAAGAGTGATGACAAGGCGATGTCGTCGGTGGGGGTCTAATGAGGACATTTACTGCCCGACAGGAGCGGGGGAAGATGGAGTGTCGCAGTGGTGCGGAAGATGAAGAGCTCTTTAACAGCCTGGAAACTAATTACGGATAAGCGCTGAAGTGACGCGGCGGCGGAGGGGCCCCTCACGTGGGGGGCCTCCGTGGGCCTCCTTTTTTAAACGCGCTTAGAGGACGTAGCCTTGTCTTCCCGCGGCTTCAAGCGTTCATCTTTGTCTAAGATTTCCTAAGATCTGATGTGCGCGTGCAAGGTGCGTTTCCTCAGCTCTCTACCGTCGCCATTTTAAGATGGCACCCGAATATTTTTTTGCATCTTGCTCAGCAATCTTGTTCGCTAATCGCTAATTATTTAATTACAGCCTCAGCTAAATCTCGCTAGCTGGTCTGAGGAACGTAGAGCCTGCATGAGTCAGAGACAGAGTGACAGAAAAACAAACCCCTGGGCACCTTCTCAAACCCACCAGTGTGCACAGGGATAATAGCATACGTCATTACAGACACCATTAGCACTTTCCAAAGGCTTCGGAGACATTAAAGTCATTCACCATGAAGGTCTCAGAGAGAAGAGACGGGTTGCGTGATTATGAAACAACTAGCAGCAGAAGATATCTGATTTCTCTCGTTAGCCAGGCTTGGTTTTCATATCTAGCGGAAAACCGGCTGTCTGTGTTTTGGGTTCTCACCGGCTTCTTCCCCACGATCAGCTTCTCCACCTTCTGCACCTGGGACACGTGGTCCTCGTTAGTCTTCAGCTCCCGCTTGCGAATCCGCTCGTAAATCCCGATCAGCATCTCACGCGGAATATCCTCACCGTCGTCTACCCCTGAGGGTGTTCACCACAAACACACATCTCAACTCACAGACACACAATCACCCCCCCACACGCACACGCACAACAACGGCATCCTCATCACAACTGAGGGAGAGGAACTTTTTACAGGCACCAGAACACTCTTTGGGTCATTTTTGCCCTCCAATTACCACTGCCCCAGCAGGCAGAGAAATTATTTGTTCAAGCTTTAGACCCTCGCTAAATGCATTTTTAATTGATGTAAATGCAGTGCGCAGTATTGAGAAAAAAAACAGCAAAATCACTTGCTGAGGCAAAAAGTTCAGTTTCGAAAAGTCTATTAATCAAAGCATAATTCATTTAAAAATCCAGTTTGCGATATTTAAAGTATTACACAATACGACTGTATTTGTATAAACATTTACTGGGATTTAACTCATAACACAGTAATTGTGACATGAAGGCTAACCTCTGAGATTCTTGACAAAGTCCTCCAGCTTCATCTTACGCTCGGGCTTGACGTTGGGGCTGTACATGTCGGTGTTGAGGAGGATGATGGCGAAGGCCAAGATGAAGATGGTGTCCGGGTTCCGGAACTGTCGCACCACTCCGGGGTTGCAGATGCAGTACCGCTGGCTGAGGACAGATTGAAGAACAGGGGCTGTTGAGATCACACTCTTCATTTTGGAATAATAATACACATTTTGTCTTTGAGAGGTACTGAGTGTAGCAACAGCGAGCCCATCTCAATATTCTAGATTGTTATCGGGCAGTGTCCACATCATTTCTCATGTGCTGCCATCCTTGTGCTGTGTCAGACATCAAAGTGTTTACTCAGGTGGAGAAATGCCGCCTTTCCGGCGTTGATTGGTGCTCACCAGGCTTTAGTTAAGATTTATGTTTCATCAAAGCAATTAAACGTAGGAAAAGCTTACAGCACCGTGTGGGTGAATTTTCAACAATAAACCTGTCGCATTCAGTGATTCAGTACACGTAAAACACTCAAAACAGGGGGGGCTAAGTGACTTTCAGAGATATCGCAGCATGTTAATGTCCACTACATCTAAGGCATGAAGGAAGTGAACTTGCTCAGGCAGTTTGTCAGTGTTGACCTGTGACGATCCTGCAATCTGGTGGCCCGCGGGACCTCACCTATATGCTTCAATAAGCCGCTCCACCTTCTGGGCCTCCCCCTGCACCCGGATGTGGGCTTGGAACTTCCTGAGGGCCTCGTCCAGCTCCATGGAGGAGAAGTCCATCTCGTCCACCACGCAGCTGTGCGGTCAAGCAGATGGGTCAGCACAGACACAGCCCCACTGTCAATGTTTTTGGGTCACTATGTTCTGTACACAAATTTGAGACTTTTCTGGGGGGTGGCAGGGGCTTCTGAAATATAATGAAAAGTTTTCAAGTAAAAGTTGTTTCAGACACTGGGCCAAGAGGGAGCGCTGAAACATATCCAAGGCCAGGCTATTTGGTGCAGACATAGACAGGGTAAAATTAATCGAAACTCAGAGCATTCCCGGACGGCAACATTGAGCCACAGTGCGGAACACGTCTCGGACGTCAAGATTTGTGGGTTTGAAGAGGGGCGCCTTTTAAAGGCTCCTGTCAAACCGACCCAGACGGCCGTTCCTTGCCTCGGTGACCGGCTGGTGTCCTGATGAGTTCTGCCAGCGTGAATTTGCTGGGAGTGTGAATGTCTCGACTCGTAACGAGCCCGGCCATCTGACAGACCCGCGCAGACAGCTGCAGAAAGGCACCGCAGACAGCTTGAAGGTGAAACCGTTTCTGAGGGTCGAGAGTGCAAACCTCTCGACAACGGGATTTCGCAGCGTCTATTCGCTGCTTACGAGAATATAGCAGCCAAACGACGCCTCCATAGATCCCCGAAGCTTAATTGTTAAAATATACACAGCTCACGAATGGCTGAGCATCTCTGCTTGCACAGAAAGGATAAATTGAGATGGATGGTGTCACTGCAGACATTCCCTGGTGTGATTTTGACTCATACTGTGTTTCGAGAGTAAACTGTGAAAAAAAGAACGCAACCTGGGGGGGGATTTACAATTATCAGGGGAAGCAAATAAAACAAAGATTTGCTCCGACTACAAGAATTTCTACTTATTGGCACAGCTGACAGGCATGATGGAAAAGACCAGAAAGATAATAACCCTTTTATTTCACTAATCCCACGGAGGATGCAATACAACTAGCTCATTCATTCAGAAACGTGGCTTAATTTGTAGAATTTCTCAAAGTGAAAACGCTGGGCTCCTTCTTGGGTGATTTTCCAGGGGAGAATATGCATCCCATAATGATATAATAATGATGACACTGCTAAAGGTAGTCTGTTTCTACTCACTCCAGGACGTCCCTGTTGAACTGTTTCTGCCGGTTTCCCAGGAACTCCCCGATCATCTGCCGGCTCAGTCCCTTTCTCTGGAGCAGGAAGTGGGCGACTCCCACAGGCGTGTCTGGCACAAACCCCCTCTCGATCAGGTACTGGATCCCCTTCTCTGGCTTCCTGGAGGGACATTCAGGTGCAGAACTCAAAACCTGATGGCCTCTATTTTCCTAATCACATGACAGTTGTTGTTGGCTCTGTTTCCTGTTGCTGCTAAGGAAATGTGTTTACACTGAAACCCTAAACATCTTACTTGAACCAGTATTGATGCAAAGACTGGAGGATTTTAACTCATCTCCCTTTGTTCACTAGTGTGTGGGGCACAAACACACACTGAAACCATCCGTGGTTCCATCAATCAAAAACAAATGACTCCAGATAATTAAACTAAGTCCGATCCTGTCCTTATCATTAACAATTCATCACGATAGGGTGATGCAAATAATGCATTTGCCTTGAAAGTCTCCAGTAACACGCTATTGTGTTTTCACGTGCTTATCTCACAGTGTCGGCCGAGTAACCATTAACTAACCCATAATCACGCACATAAGGATCCATTCATTTGGGCCCAGACAGAAGGAACCTCATCAAGTCTGGGTTTTCCTAACCCATTAAATACAAATTACTTCTTATGTTATAATATGGGAACTCGATTGCTCGCATTACCTCAAAAGTGGTCTACAGACCGTAAAACTTTCTCGTCGCGTTAATGAGTCCGACTATGAAAACGGCATCAACGCTCAACGAGGAAAAAAGCCTGACGAAATTCCAATCACTAACTTCCGATGGCGATAAACAGACAAAATGGGAACATTTTTTCCTTGTGTTGGTCGATTAGTGTACAGATAAGAGGGCATCTAGGAAAGGGTGTGTGATATATTTCTGGGTCACACCCATTTAATATTGGTTATTATTAGCCGTGTTCGCTACAGTAAATACTCAGGGCATGCCATTGTATTTAGTTAGTCTTGAAGAACACCGCAGACCCTCAGTTTACACTGAAGCATATTATTTAAGCGTTCAGCTCAGTATATGCTATATCTTTCCCAGTATGGAAACAATCATATCTACACCATTATTAAGCCTTATTTTCCTATTGCATAAATGCTCAGCTTAACAGATTATAACTGTACGCAACATTTCAATAGACAAATGTCCCTTTTCCCCAACGTGATCTTGAAATATCAACAATAGAATATTTACAGTGACAGCTTAAATATATGACATGATTTGGTTAAATAGCCACCTGACAATTAAAAGGCTTATCAGGAATCAAAGTTCCTCCAACACAGACAATAGCAATCAATAAAATCCAATCTTCTGTCGGAGATGCCCTGATAATAACAAATGTTGAACAGATTTATGCCAAGTTCGTTCCTTTCTGGCACACACTGTGATTATAGAATTGTTTTGTGTTTAAACAGTTAACATTCTCTGATATGAATACATTTATGTGACCATGAGAAGAGCACAAATATATTACTTGATAACTTGACTTTGATATAATTTGACTACCATGTAACGTGGTGTCACTCAGACCTATTTTTAACTTAATTCTGCGGGTTAATACCACCATTGTTTTTGGTAAACAGGGTAGTAAAGTCACGTTTAAACAGAAAATAGTTTAATTTGACTGAAATAGTTTGATATTCCCATTAACAGAGGAAAGGCTGATTGATGTTCATCAGAAATAAAGTTTGAAAGGCTCTTTTACAGTCTGCCCAATAGCAAGGCTTTTATTCAACATTTATTCAACAGACTGCATGGTTGCTTTCACCTTGATTATGTGAGTTGTCAAGATCTGTTCTTTAAGCAGAGACTTTCTATAAAACCCACCTTAAATGTCTCATAAAAACCTACTGGTACTGTAGCGAAATGGCTCGAAGTGAGTGTGCAGTCTACCCACGCGAGAGCCTCCGCTGTGTACGTACTTGTTGAAGAGGTTGAGGCCGATACGGTAGTGCCTCTTGCGGATGATGTCGTTGCTGAAGGCAGGCGAGTCCCAGCTGTTGCGGGTCTCCTTGTGGTAGGTCTGTTTGCTCAGCGTCTGCTCCCTCAGGCTGTCCCGGGACGAGGACTCAGAGCTGCAGTTTATCGTGTCGTTGGAGTTGGAGGTGCTGTTGATGCTGTCGTTGTCGCCGTCCGAGAAGTCAGACTCCGACTTGCTCTGCCGGTTGGCCGTGCCGTTGATGGCCAGGTGACCCTCCAGTTGCCGGGGCCTGTGCCTGGCAGTCGGCTCGTCCTCGCGGGAGGGGCCCCGCAGTGGGGGCCCGCGGGGCACATGTTTGGGGCTGCCCTGCTGGCTGGCCACGCCCCGGTCGTAAGCGTTCTGCCGCTTGAGGGAGCTCCGGTCGGAGCGGTCGCTCATCTCCACCGAGCTGTCGCTGGGCGGCTCGATGGTCAGCAGCGGGAGGTGGTCCACGCGCAGCCGCTGCTCCTGACACTCCAGGGAGGGAGTGCTGCGGCAGCTGGTGTCCGTGTCCCCCTTGTCGTCCTTGGGCGCCATGGACCAGTACTCCTGGGAGGAGTTGAGCGAGCGGAGGCGCAGCTCCGACTCGGTGCTGGAGGGCCGCTCCACAGACTGGGAGAGCGGGAGAGGAGGGGACAGCTCCTCCTCGTCGATGTACAACGTGACGTCGCTGTAGGAGGCCGTCATCTCGTCCAGCTTGCGATGGTCGGCGCCGTGGGGCACCTTCGGCGGGTAGGTCGCCTCTCGCTCCCTGTCGGGGTGGACCCCAGCCCGGGCCTGCTCGGGCGGGCCCTCGTCACCGTGCAGGCTGCGGCAGTTCAGGGCGTCGTCGATGGACTCCGCCAGGGACTTCACCTGCCGAGAGAAGGCGTCCTCCAGCTCCGTGATGGCGTCGGTGAAGTCGCTCTGTGCCGCCGGCGACTTCAAGTTGGCCGGCACGCCCATGTCGGCGCACTCGGACTGCACCAGCGCCCCCATCTTGGCGCTGCTGTCGTCGGTCAGGGAGACCTGCTTGCCCTCGAAGTAGGAGCTATGGACTTTTTCAGGTCCTTCAAAGGAAAACTGCATCCTCATATTGGACAGGACGATGCGTCTGGACATGCGGTTCTCAGACATAGAACTCCTGAGACGTTCAAAATTCTTGTTCATCTGATACTGCCGGAATGCTGTTTGGATGGTGCGAGCTGCATGTCGGGTTATGAAACGCCCCCCATATTTACGCTCTAGCATCTCCACCTGAGGGAAGGAAGATATCAGAGTTATTTTAGAGCCTAATAACGCACACACACATTCAAACATTTCACTGCACTTTGCACGGCTGAAGGTTTCCTTTTTTTCTTTTTCTTTAAATTGCCGCAGACCTCAGGCTGACAGGAGCAATTGCAGATGTCCGATTTTGACTGGTGTCTCTGTAGCTCAGTTAGTGAAGCCAGACCAGGGAAAAAATTTAATCAAGAGCGTGCTCACTTTTATGTCATTTCGTTTAATATAAGTAATAAGTAATCCAGTTCAAGAGGGATATCAGACCTTTTCTCCTGGTCAAATGAAGAAGATTGACCAAGGGATTGGCACATTTATCAAAATATATTTGAGATTTAATTACATCGAGCTGGAAAGCTATAACTATGCAGTTCTGAGTTCTCCTGAATCATTTCTTTTTCAGCCTGAGGGTGACCTCTCTCCTCTAGAAAAGACCTGTCTGTATGATACTATAAATCTTCAGGTTTTTTAGTTTGTTTGAGGTTGAGTCCAAAGCAGGAAGACATCTCCAAAAGCAGTTAAAAGTAACGTGAAACTGCCACTCTTTAAACTGAAATGGCTGGAATCCAGACACAGAGGACCACAACTTCGGTAGCAGTGGGAGCTCTCCCTCCAGAAAGTCTCTGAAATGAGCCAAACTACATTGCCTGTGACTCAGCCTGTCCATGGTCTCAATGTCCTCCTACTGAGACTGGACTCCACTGCTGCTGTCCGACATGGACAGGATCTGGACGAGAACCTCACCTTTCTAGCGGCTAGGGGAGGGACCCGCCTACCTGCTTGTCCTGGAGGTCCGTGGAGAGCTCATAGCTCTCAGAGAGCGAGCGGGAGCGCTTGATGGCCTCCTCCTCGGCCTGTTTGCGCAGGATGGACTGGGAGTGCTGCAGCTTTGGGCGCCGGGGGCGCTGCTGTCCAGGCAGAGCCGGGAGCCCGTAGAGCGGGGCGTCCAAGTGCTCGGGGCTGAGGGCAGAGGCGTGGGTCACGGGGCCGCGACCATAGCCCGCGCCACCGTCCAGAGAGGGGCCTGCCTCGCCGACCGGAACATCACCTTCCACGCTGAAACCAGAAAGAGGAGGGCACGCCGTTCAATCGCACAGCCCATTGACACGCCCCAAACAGCACTCTGTCAGTCTGACGCACACCCTCAAGGAAACAGCTTTAAACAGCGTAGATGGCAGGAAACAACCCACGCAGGCATCAAAGTCCGCGTGTAAAATATGGTAGAATGGTACTTTGTACCCAATAGTGAGGTATAAAACCTGGGACTTACATTTATAGCAACGCTCAGTATTGAGACAACGTAGCGTTTACTGGGTTGATTTAGAAACACAAAAGGAAAACCTCTTCCATAATATGATCACAAGCTTTTATAGGGTTAATGAACAGGCCTACCCAAGCGGCAAGAAAGATCTCTGAAATGACCTAGAAAGGTATATTTATAACCAAACACTACCTTTTGATAAACAACCACCTAGCCTAGCATTAAGCAGTCCTCACATTGTTATAAAATATTCATGCATTCGTCCTCGACCGATTGTGTGACCCACAGAGCAAAAGCACATAACTTGGGTGTCAGGGGTGAATCCATAGCATGGTCATACTGCTCACGAATGCACAGAGCTTCCACCCCAAAAAGACCTACCTCTTCAGCAATACAAATCCGCCTGAACCCGTTTCCCCGTAGTGCTAACAAACAAGCGATCCACACTCTGCCACCTACCACTCTGCGAGACTGTCCACTCCCGCGGGCACCCTGCCACGCAATCTGATTGGTGGAGTCCAACGTTCACAGCGCCGTTGCTCGGAGCCGGCCAGCGTTATCGTGCACGGGGGGGGAACCAAAGTCTACCACATGGCAAACAGGGCCAGGGCACATCTGGCTATTTTCACAGCCGTGCTCAAACACTGCTTTCTGACATATACACCACCATAGCATTACCGCGGCTTGTTTACTGTTGAACAAAGCTCTCACAGCACTGTGAGCACAATGACTCAGCGTCCAGCACAGCAGGAAAAACAATATCCACCTAAAAACAGATCTCTGTTTACTCTGCGTTACGATGGCCTACATGTGCCACATATGACATGGCCATTAAAAGTCTGCATTAGCGCCTTGATCACATAAAGCTGAATTTAGCGCAGTAAAAAAATAAAATAAATAAGTTATATCTTTGCAATAGTAAATTCTATACATAAAAAAAGGACAACACAACTTGATAGTACGGACTAATGAAATGGCCAGGTTCAGTGGTTCAATGCCATTTATGAAGTGATCCCTCGTTTCCTGACGGAATGACAGTGCATGGGCTACCCCCTCCTCTGCTGGCCTCTCCTGCACAGAGAGACGAGGCACAGGGTGCGGAGGCACAGGGTGCGGAGGAAAAGGGTGCGGAGGAACAGGGTGCGGAGGAACAGGGTGCGGAGGCACAGGGTGCGGAGGAAAAGGGTGCGGAGGAAAAGGGTGCGGATGCACAGGGTGCGGAGGAAC